>CAUYQU010020412.1:0-45148 GCA_963574635.1 Cheracebus regulus | reverse complement strand
CTGCTTATTTGTTATTTTCATCCCCTATTCCTTCCTGTCTCCATTGTTAAGCACAATTATTGGCATAAAAGAGGTTTTTAATACCCATTTTTAGACTGTATTCTAGCCTGGGCAATAAACCAAGAATCCCATTCTCTCTCCTTCTTTCTCTTCCTCTTTCTTTCTCTCTTTCATTCTTGTTTTTCTTTCTTTTGCAAAAAAAAAAAAAGAAACGTAAATCAAATATACTTTTAATTTAAGAAGTTTAAGTAGTCTTTGAACTAGAGTTAGGTTTTGTGAGAAATGAGCTGGAAACATAAATGAATTCTGGGGATCCTGGAGTTTACACTAAGATTCCCTAAAGGATTCTAAACATCTAAGTGACTGAAAGATTTATGTATTTTTGGAACAAAACATTGATTCAGTAAAGACTGGAGAATGAATTGGAGTAGCACCAAATTGGTCGCAGTAAAAATGCAGGTACAAAATCATAAAGGACTAAATGTGAGGCATGAGGCAAAGGTCAATGATAACCCTGAAAACCAGACAGCACTTACCTGCGATGCAGAAGTTTAAATGTCTTGAATTGTCTGGAAGTGGCTTTCAAAACAAGAATTTAAGACTTCCCCAGACTAGATGGTGTATGGGGTATGTAGCTATACAGAACAATATATAGGAGCACACAAGAAGTTACCTAATCCAGAATTGATAAACAGGTTAATACCTAGACTAAGGTATTGAGCAACCTCTATTATAGGAATCAGCTATCAAAGATGACACGAACAAAAGGAAAAACATTCCATGCTCATGGATTGGAAGAAATAAATTTAGTTAAATTGTTCATACTTCCCAAAGCAATCTACAGAATCACTGCAATTCCTACCGAATTACTCTCATTTTTCACATAACCAGAAAAACTATTCTAAAATTTACATAAAACTAAAAAAGAGCCCAGATAGCCAAAGCCATCCTAAAGAAAAAGAAGAAAGCCAGAGGCATCACATCACCAGACTTCAAACTATACTACAAGGCTATAGTAACCAAGACAACATGGCGCTGGTACAAAAACAGACACATACACCAAAGAAACAGGGGGAAGAACACAAAAATAAAGCCACAAACCTACAGTCATCTGAGGTTTAACCAAGTTGACAAAAATAGGAAAGAATACCCTATTTAATAAACTGTGCTGGGAAAACTGGCTAACCGTTTGGAGAAGTGTGAAATGGACCCCTATCACCGTATTCAAAAATTAACGCAAGATGCATTAAAGTGTTAAATGTAAGACCTCAAATTATAAAAAACCCTAGAAGAAAACCCAGGAAATACTCTTTTGGACATCAGCCTAGACAAAGAACTTATGACTAACATCTCAAAAGCAAATGCAAGCATACACACACACACACACACACACACACACACACACACAGACACACAAGTGGCAAGTGAAACCTAATTAAAGAGCTTTGCACAGCAAAGAAACCATCAGCAAACAGACAACCTACAGAATGAGAAAAAATGTTCACAAACTATGCATCCAATAAAGGACTAATACCCAATATTTATAAGGGCCTTAAACAAATCAACAAGAAAAAGCAAACAACTCCGTTAAAAAGCAAGAAAACACCATGAACATAAACACCTCAAAAGGAGACATACAGCAACCAAGAAATATATGCAAAAATGCTTAACATCACAAATCATCAGAGAAATGCAATCACGATCACAATGAGATATCATCTTACACTAGTCAGAATAGCTACTACTAAAAAGTCAAAAAATAACAGATGTTGGCAAGGGTGAAGAGAAAATAGAAGGTTTATACACTGTTGTTCTGACTGTAAACTAGTTCAACCACTGTGGAAAGCAGTTTGGAGATTTCTTAAAGAACTAAAAAGGAACTACCATTTTACTTAAAAATCCCTTTACTGGGTATACGCCCAAAGAAAAAGATACCATTCTATCAAACAGACACCCACACTTGTATGTGTATCCCCACACTGTTCACAATAGCAAAGAAATGAAATCAACCTAGATGCCCACCAAGAGGGGATTGAATGAATAAAATGTGGTGCATATACACCATGAAATACTATGCAGCCATAAAGAAGAAGCCAATCGTGTCCTTTACAGAAATATGGATATAGCTGGAGGTCACTATCAGGAAAACAGAAAACAAAATATGATTTGTTTTCACTTATAAGTGAGAGCAAAACATTGGGTATACATAGACATGAAGATGTAAACAATATATACTAGGGACTCCCCAAAAGAGGGGAGGGAGGGGTTGGGGCAAGGTTGAAAAACTACCTGTTAGATACTATGTTCATTACTTGGGTGACAGGTCCAATAGAAACCCAAACCTCAGCATCAAGCAATATTTTCATGTTACAAACCTGCACATGTACCCCCTGAATCAAAATTTTTTTAAAAAAACAATTCAACTATGAAGTAGCATATTTACTGATGGAGCTTTCTTTTTGAAGGTAAGAAGATATAGAGAACATTCTGTATACAGCTTAAGGATCTATTTTGCTTATCACATAGTGAACTTCACAAAGGTCAAAACCGAAAGATTTTGAAAATAGAGTACAATGGGTGGTTGGGTCCTGAGAAACCAATCACAGAGCATTTCAGGAGTGAGAATTAAGAGGGAAAAAAGGTAACCTAAGAAAATAACAAATAATGGGCCAACAGCAAAGAAGACAAGAAAGTATATAATGTGAGATTAATCAGCCTCAAATCTTCAGATAAAATTTGACATAAGGTTGCCAATGGAGCTATAAAGTAAAGTTTCAGTTGGAAGATAGAGGCTTGGCAACGCCAGCAGGCATATGGAATTATTTTGTATGTTTTGTTTCCCAGGAGCACTTAGGAAATAATGCAGAACACTCTCACCCAGAAACTTTTGTTTCATCAATAATTTACTTTAATTATTAAAGAAGTAGCCAGATCATCTCAGACAACAGTAGAAGTTTAAGAAATCTTTGATTTTCTATACATGCAAAAATATAACTGCATTTTCTATCTTTTATTTTTTCATGGCGGAGTCTCACTCTGTTTCTAAACTGAAGGGCAGCGGTGCAATCATGACTCACTACAGCCTTGAATACCCAGGCTCAAGTGATCCTACCACCTCGGCCTCCCAAGCAGGTGGGACTGTAGGCAAACACCGCACCTGGCTAGTTTTTTTTTCTTTCATGTAGAGACAAGATCTCACTATGTTGCCCAGGCTGGTCTTAAACTTCTGACCTCAAGTGATCCTCCTGCCTTGGTGCCTCCTCCCAAAGTGCTGGGATTTCAGGCCTGAGCCACCATGCCCAGCTCCATCCATCTATTGTGCTGTAACATTTCTGATTGTTCCATATAATATCAATATCCATCAGTGTGCAGTTAAATTATACTAGTTATTTTAACAGAAGTAATTTAATGTTTTTACAAACTGTTTACTTGATATAAAGTTATTAACTTAGTAACTGAAAAGCCAAAAAGAGAAGTTATCATGGTGGGAGCAAATTCAGGAAGCCCCTACCATGTGTAGATTTGGACAAACAGAATGAAAGAGACTAGAGCTATTAATCTTAGAAGCTTGGGGAAGAAGTCCTAGGGACCTGAAATGTGGACTTCTGAGAAAAGGATGCTGCTCAGCTGGCATTGGGATCTTTGAATTTGAGGAAGGGGCCCTATAGGCCTGGGAATCAAACCTGAGAGTTGAAGAGCTGAGGAAGCTGCACTGAGAGTGGCCTTGTGAGTACTGAATTCAAATGCTGCCATGAGAAGGCACTGTTGCTGCTGTAAAGAAAGTTTGCAAGCAGAGTGATTTTCACAGGAACACGAAGCTGACTAGAAGTAAAATGAAAAAAAAAAAAATGAGTCACTAGCCTCCTAATCTCCCTCTAGCAGCCTCTATTCATGAAGATGAATGGGGAGACTGCTGGCAAAGCAGAGATCTGAACTTCAGAATCCTAGATCCAGTATCACAAAGCAGGATATAGACAGATAGGTTAGATTTGAGAGACAATAGTTTAGTAACCAGCACAATATATATTATTTACAGTATATAAAATATACCTGAATACCTGACCCAGAAAAATCTCTTTCAAGTAATTTTATATGTATGAACATGTATACACACACACACACACACACACACACACACACACACACACACACACACATAGATTTATTATAAAGACTTCCTCTAGGGTGTTATTAAAAACCTTTGTCCTTTATCTTTGGACCTTTTTTTAAATGTTGCACTATTTGGGGATTCATTTTAATTTTGTTTTTCTGGCAATGTTACTTTACCTTTAGTAATCTAATTTAATATTTGAATAAATTGTCTTCTGTCTTACAGCAGCTAGAAACATTACCCATTACAGCAATAAAACCTTATTGGCCTTAGTAAATGAAAAATGCATTAATACCTGGCTTGCAACTTCAGCTGAGCATCCTGCTTCTTTACGAGAGAAAGAAATCAGGGAATCTGCCATCTGTCAGCATTTTCCCCAGCAGACTGTTCTTTCTCTTGCTACTTCACCTGTGAGCTGAATACTCATAAACATAGTTTTCTGGGATGATGGTATTATGCTTGGCTCCTTTGGCACCAGCAGTTGGAAATCCATTTTTCTGACTATCTTAAATGATGCAAACAGTTTTTTTTTTTAAATCTTTCCTTGTGCACTTTTCATCAAGATTAGATAAACATCCTTTTTGTTTAAATCATATTTCCATTCACCAAATTGAAATAAAATACAAATATTTATGTGCATATAATAAAACCATTAGTGGAGCTGCAAAGGAAAATGAATATACATTTAAGTAATTTGAGCAGTATCATTTCGCAGAAGCTCAAGCCTTTAGAGGCAAAAGCAGTCTCAATTCTAATGAAATTTTCTTCAAGGAAAGAAAAAAACAAGTGGCTTAAAAGAAGTAAATCATTATTAAGAATCATGATATCTTTTTAAAAATTGTTTTTATGAACTAAATTACTCTTAAAGCATAAGTTACTCAGTAAGTCTTTTCATGGGAAAACTGACCAATAGAAAAAATGAAATAAAATTTGAATACCTAGATTTCACTTTAATATTCAATTTTCTATTGACCATCTAACCTAACAACATTTTAGAACTCAAATATGCATTAGTTCATATCATTTCTATTTTTTTTAATGTTGCAGGTGGCATAGATTGGAGGGTCATATTCATGGAACCTAGATAGTTTGTATTATTTTTTAGTTAGTCTTGTTAAAGGCTGTGCAGCTGCATAATTTTGTTTTTCCAAATCATATGCATTAAAATTAGTTCCATGACAAGATAATGCAGTAAAAGCATTTGTGATGGTTGATTTTACTAGTCAACTTGACTGGTCTAAGGGATACACAGATAACTAGTAAAATAATATTTCTGGCTGTGTCTGTGAAGGTATCTACAGAAGAGATATTAACATTTGAATCAGTAGACTGGGTAAAGAAGATCTGCCCTCACTAGGGTGGGTGGGCATTCTCCAATTCTTTGAGGTCCTAAATTAAACAAAAAGGTAGATGAAGGGTGAACTCACTCTCTTTTTGAGATGGTAGATTCATTTCCTCCTGCCCGGGACCTGGGGCTCCTGGTTCTTAGGCCTGCAGCACACGGGACTTACACCTGCAGTTTCTCTGTTTCTCAGAACTTTGGCCTCAAACTGGGAGTTACACAGGCTCCTCTGGTTCTCAGGCCTTCGGACTCAGACTGAATTAAACCATCTTTTCTAATATCATCCATGGATAACTGATACATACTTATTTAATACTAACCTTGCATCCTGTGGCTCCATGAGAAAAGAAACATTTCTCTAAGACAGGCATAACAGGTTTTTATGTCCTTAAAAATTAGGTTGGAGGTTATTATAAGGCTGTTCAAAATTTCACACTGAAAAATGGGTCAGAACTTGCGGAGCTCTTTCTTTTTAGCCAACGTTTCTGTGCATACAAAGTATCGCAAGAGAAAGTGTTAACTTCATGAGCATAATTATTATCATAAACAAAAGTAATCATTAAAGATATCAGAGGTAGCAGCAAGATCACTGCAAGCCTCATAAGCTAATGTGAATAAAACCTAGATTCAGTGATGTGCTGACACAGATTTAAAAATGAGAATTCACTTAGAAAGGTAAACTGATAAAATATCACACATATTACATGTGATTAGTCATTTGAGGAGCTAAACCCAAAGACTACACTCATGAATGAAGAGTTTTAGAAAAACACAAAACTTAAATTAAGGTGACCTGTGTATTAGCTCAACTCAAAAGAGAGCTGTAATGTGATTATAATATATACAGAAACCTAAACTTTTTTTTCTACCAGTGTGTAGATAAAAATAATAAATTCAATGTAATTCCAACAAAAAATGTCATAGAACTTATTTAAAGACCTAGAAACACTTATGCAAAATTTCATATGGAAAAGTAAAAGACCTAAAATGTCTGAGAAAATTAGGAAGAATGAGTGTAAGAGGTAACTCATTCTACTAGATATTTCTCTAAATTTGACAGGAATAGATAAAGTAATAGAAGCTCATAAAATGTATAATAGGTAATATATGACAGAAGTAGTATTAAACATTAGTGAGGAAAATATGGACTATTAAAATATATATTTAAATACATATATTAAATATGTACATGTGTATATTTATAAATTACAACTAACTATATGAAAAAGCTACATTATATTCCCACCTCAAATGATATACAAAGACAAAATGCAGATGGAAAAGTATTGACTGAGAAAAAAATCAAAATAAAGAGTAAGTATGCATAAGTGAAACAACTCAATTAGGGAAGTCAGAAACTATTTGTTTATGTAGGAGCTAGATAAAGTGTAAACATTTACAGAGAGCGTTGAATACAACATGTTGGAGACGCTGAAAGCTAGGAGGGCAGGAGTGGGTGAGGGATGAGAAATTACTTAATGGGTACAACGTATGCTAATTCAGGTAATGGTTACACTAAAAACTCAGACTTCACCACTCTGAAATATATCTATATAACAAAGCTGCACTTGTACCCCCTGAATTTGTGCCCCCCCAAAAAAGAAAAGCACAGAGATTGTTTTTAAAACAACAGGACTTCTGAAGTGTTCTCAAAAAGCATGAACTGTGAGGGGAAGACTAAAAATTTGAGCTTACATTAAGGGACAAATTAATGCTCATGTAAAAACTAACCATAGGGACTTCTAGTTTGCAGTTTACATGTAAGGAGCTTGGAAGTCATCACTCTGCTCTAAAAAATAAAAAGATAAACAAACTGACAAATCAAAAACTCTCTTTAGATCTGTAAGAGCAGTAAGGTCACAGGGCAAACTGGTATTCCTAAAACTGGAGAGACAGGCAGGTGGATGCAGAGAATTACAAATTATCAGAGAGGAAACTACTGAAACAAGCCTGTGTTAGGAAAATCTCAACTGTAATTGACAGATTACTAGAAGCTAGGTGTGGAGGAGTCTGCCAGTTAAAAACTCCAGGGAGACCCAGTCATAGTGGGATGGCCCATGCTTTTGTGAGCTTTACCTCCAAGAGCTCACCCAGGTTCTCACACTAAATGTCAGAGAAACATTCCCCCATTCTTCCAGTGGGGTAGGGGAAAAGGAACTGCACTGAAATACTACCATTCGGTAGTATTTCCTGTTATTCTTAATAAGACCTGCCCTCAGGAACAACTAGTTAACCAGAGCCTATCCTGCTGGGGTTTACGGAGTCTAACTGCCGAAGACAAAGAGACATAACCTACTCTATCCACTTTAGTCATTCTATCTCACCTAAGTGAAGAGAAAAAAATGAGAAACACATGTGAAGTCCATAGACCAGAGGCACAGGCTCACTCTATGGTAATAATAATAAAAAGTTTAAGTACAAAGGCAGCCCAATGACTAGAAGATTGGGAGAGAGAATTTGCAATACCTATTGTCAGCAAAGGATTTGTTCCCCAAATGTATAAATAACTGACATTAAGAAAAGATAATAACAATAATAAAATAGAAAATATTATCAAGTTATATAAGAATATAGCTGATAATAAATATATGGAAAGATTTTCATCCTCATTAGTAATCAGTAAGATGCAAACTGAAATAATGAAATACAATTTTTTCACACAGATTGACAAAATTTAATCTAATACTATTCATTGTTGTCAAGGATATGGGCAAATAAGGACTTTTGCTTCTGCTACAAGAGTAAATTGTTTTAATCATTTTAGAGGGCAACTAGACAAAATCTATAAATTAGAATATGCATACACACTACATGGTAATGCCATTTCTAAGTGTGTACCCTTATGAAATATTTATTTGTCTGCACAAGGATGTTTGTTGTAACACTATTCCTAACAATAAAACTGGTTAACTAAACTGTCTTCCATTATGAGAATAAATTATTGCTAATTTATAAAAAAGAGTGAAATCTATATATGGTACCATAGATAAATCTCAAAACTAAAACCCTGAAGAAAAGAAACAAGTTGAAAAAGATATATAGAGTAAGATATTTATGAAAAAATTTGAAGCAAATACAGCTACATACTACACAAATGGAAATTTTAAAAAATTCCTCTGAGGAAGGAAGGAGTGAGTAGAGAAATGGGGGAAAGAGTTTTAATTGTATTTGCTTTGTTTCTTTACCTAGTTCTTTATTTACTTAAAGGAAAGTGAAGCAAATTTGAAAAATCTTAACTTTTTTAAATCATGGGGTAGGTAAAATTGTATTCTATGATAGATATCTGGAAGTTCAAAAAATAATGAACATACTGCTGGAATATTCTAAGCTACAAATAAATAAGCATGGTATAGTTGAAATAACATGGGATAAACAGAGAGATCGAGGCTCTCGTGTTTGTTTTGCTACTAACTTCTGCTGTAATCAGGAAAATTATGTATTCCCACCGAGTTTCAAATGATCACTGAGTGTCAGCTTTGACACTCTAAGATACTCTTGTGTCTGTGAAACACAGACGAATCTCCTCACAACGACAAGTTTAGAGTGGTGATAATACCACTGTAAGCTTTAAATTTAGTCTCTTTTTAATATTTTTCTATAATTTTTCTTTCAAAGTGATAGTTAACATGTTGCTTTAGGAAATCTTTTCAAATACTCTTTTCTCCCAACTTTTAGGTTCAGGGGTACATGTGCAAGTTTGTTACATGGGTAAATTGCATGTACCAGGGGTTAAGTATACAAATTACTTTGTCACCCAGGCAATAAGAGTAGTGCCCAGTAGGTAATTTTTCAGTCTTCACCCTCCTTCCACCCTCCACCCTCCACCCTCAAGCAGGCCCCAGTGTCTATTGTTCTTTTGTGTACATGTGTACTCAATGTTTAGTTCTCACTAATAACTGAGAAAATGTGATATTTGGTTTTCTGTTCTTGTGTTAATTCACTTATGAATATGGCCTGAAGCTCCATTCTTGTTGTTGCAAGGACATGATTTCATTATTTTTATGGCTGCATAGTATTCCATGGTGTATATGTGCCACATTTCCATTGTCCAGTGTAACATGGATGGGAAATCAGTTTAATTCCATGTCTTCGTTATTGCAAGTAGTACTGCAATGAATGTGTGTGTAGAGTGATTTACATTCCTTTGAGTACATAGCCAGTAATGGGATTTCCAGGTCAAATGATAGTCCAGTTTCAAGTTATTCTAGAAATGTCAAAACTGCTTTTCACAGTAGCTGAACTAATTTACAGTCTCACCAAGAGTGCATATATGTTTATTTTTCTTGGCAACCCCACCAGAATCTGTTATCTTTTGACTTTTTAACAAAAGGCATGCTGACTTGTGTGAGATGATATCTCTCTGTGGTTTTGATTTGTATTTCTCTAACCATTAGTGATGCTGAGCATTTTTGCATATATTTGTTGATTGCTTGTATGTCTTTCTTTAGGATGTGTCTGTTGATGTCATTTGCCCACTTTTTAATGGAGTTGCTTTTTCTTGTTAATTTGTTTAAGTTCCCTATAGATTCTGGATATTAGACCTTTACTGGACATAGAGTTTGCAAATATTTTCTACGATTCAATAGGTTGTCTATTTGTTGACAGTTTCTCTTACTGTGTAGAAGCTCTTTAGTGTAATTAGGTCCCCTTTGTCAATTTTTGGTTGTGTTGCAATTGCTTTTGGAGTCTTCGTCATGAAATATTTGCCAGGGCCTATGTACAGAATGGTATTTCCTAGGTTTTCTTCTAGAGTTTTTATAGTTTTAGGTTTTACATTTAAGTCTTCAATCCATCTAGAGTTTCCTTTACATATGGTAAAAGGAAGGGGTTCAGTTTCAGTCTTCTGCGTGTTGCCAGCTAGTTATCCCAGCAAGGCTTATTGAACAGGAACTCCTTTCCACATTGCTTATATTGGTTGACTTTGTTGAAAATTAGATGATTGTAGGTGGATGGCTTTATTTCTGGGTTCTCTAATCTGTTCCATTGATTTATGTGACTGTTTTTGTACCAGTACCATGCTGTTTTTGTTAGAGAGCCTTGTAGTATAGTTTGAAGTCAGGTAGAGCTATGACTTTGGCTTTGTTCTTTTTGCTTAGAATTGTGTTGCCTATTTGGGCTCTTTTACATTCTGTATGAATTTTAGAACAGTTTTTTTTTTAGTTTTATAAAAAATATCACTAGTAGTTTGATAGAAACAGCATTGAATATGTAAATTGCTTTGGGCAGTATGGCCATTTTAACGATATTGACACTTCCTTTCCATGAGCATGGAATGTTTTTCAATTTGCTTGTGTTTTCTATGATTTATTTCAGCATTGTTTTGTAAGTCTCATTGTAGAGATCTTTCACCTCCTTGGCTAGTTGTATTCCCAGACATTTTATTTTTTGTGTGGCAATTGTGAATGGGATTGTGTTCTTGATTTGGTTCTCAGCTTGGATATTGGTGTATAGAAATGTTACTGATTTTATTCTTGTTCACTGAAACTTTGCTTAAGTTGTTTATCAGGTTTTAAGCTTTGGGAATATATAATGGTGTTTTCTAGATATAAATTATATCATCTGCAAAGAAAGATACTTTTACTTCTTCTCTTTTTATTTATATGCTTTTCTTTCTTTCTTTTTTCTGATTGTTCTGGCTAAAACTTCTAGTACTATGTTGAATAGGAGTGGTGAGAGTGGGCATTCTTCTCTTATTCTGATTTTCAAGGGGAATGTTTCCAGCTTTTGCCTACACACTATGATATTTGCTATGAGTTTGTCATAGATGGTTCTTATTTTGAGGTATATTCCCTCAACACCTAGTTTGTTAGGGTTTTTAACATGAAAACATGTTAAATTTTATTGAAAGCCTTTTCTGCAACTGTTGATAATGTGGTTGTTGCTTTTAGTTCTGTTTATGTGATGAATCATATTTATTGACATGTATATAATGAACCAACTTTGCATCCCAGGAATAAAGCTTACTTGGCCATGATAGATTAGCTTTTTGATGTGCTACTGGATTTGGTTTGCTAGTATTTTGTTGAGAAGTTTTTATATCTATGCTCATCATGGATATTGGCATAAAGTTTCCTTTTTGTTGTTGTTGTTTTGTCCTTGCCAGGATGATATTAGCCTCATATAACAAGTTAGGAAGGAATCCCTTCTCAAATTTTTGGAATAGTTTCAGTAGAATTGGTACCAGCTCTGCTTTATGCATCTAGTAAAATTCAGCTGGGAATCCATATGGTCAAGGGCTTGTTTTTGTTGGTAGGCTTTTTATTACTGATTTAATTTCAGAAATTACTAATTTCATTATTGGTCTGTTCAGGGGTTTAATTTTTTCCAGGTTCAATTTTGGAAGGTTGTATATGTCTAGGAATTTATCCATTACACCTGGATTTTCTAGTTTGTGCAAAGAAGTGTTCATCATAATCTCTAAAGGTTTTTTATATTTTTGTTGGGTCCATGATAATGTCCCCTTTGTCATTTCTAACTGTGTATATTTGAATCTCTCTTTTTTCTTTATCAGTCTAGCTGGCGGACTGTCAATATCATGTATTCTTTCAAATAACCAATTTGCGGGTGTTGATTTTTGTAGAATCTTGTGGCAACACAATTTATTCAGTTCAGCTCTGATTTTGTTTTTTCCCTTTCTTCCACAAGCTTAGATTTTGATTTGCTCTTGCTTTTCTAGTCTCTCTAGAACCAACACTGTTAAGCTATCACAGGATTCTAAGAGGAGAATTATGAAGAGAAAGAATTTCATCCTGGCAAATTAGATCATGTTGGAAAAGTACTTCTTTATGCTTTAAATGGTTCTAAAGTATGTCCTGCTTTATTTATATAAAAGATAAATGCAATTTAGACTATAACAGAATCTCAGGAAGCATTTATTATGCCAACATATGACTCCTTACCTAAACTTAGAAAACAAAGAACACTCCCATCTGATCTGAAATTAGCTGAAATTGATACATCCTCAGTCACCCAATTTCATTATGAACCATGGTTTGATAAAGCATCCCAAAACTAGACTGATAAAATTGGATGTTTAAAACATTTCAGTATAGAACCAGATAACAAACATAAATACACATTCAGAGTTGCAAAGAGGGTATTGTGTGTATCTACAATCTTTTTTCAGTTCTTGTTTACATCCATGTTTTACGTATCTAATATACATTAGGCACAGGGATATTATATGCAGTAAGAAGAGAGATAAATCTGCTCTCACTGGGTAAAACTGTTCATGGGGAAAGTGGACAATAAATAAATAAATAATATTAAGTGTAACGGGATGTTCAATGAATATATTTAGATCTAATTTTCAGTTGAAGCACCAACAAAATTCAAGCCAATGTAAGGTGGAAAAAATAATGACCTTCTTAGAGGAAGCTAAACAAGTAAGAGAAAGAGAGAAACATTTATTCTACACTGAAAAGATGGATGCTAAATAATTTTAAGAGTACCAGTCCAGTGAGACTTTTCCTGTCTTCTTATTTTCTTCCCTTCTAGCTCAGAACTTGAGAGAGAAAAAAGATCCTGTGGCTAAGTTAAAAGAGGAACGGCAGACTCATTAGATGCAACAAAAAGAGAAAAATTTGACTGTGGCTCCTCCTTCTCTTAGGTCCCAAACAGGGAAGAAGTCTTAACTGCATATGAAATTTGATTTTTAAAAATTATTGTATTAAAATAGATATATTAATTACTAAACTGATAATTTTGTGACTACAGGTAACTAAGGAGACTTTCCTATTTAAAAGTGACCAAGAAAGTCCCAGTAGAACTTGGCCTAAGATATATGCAAATGTCAGAGGAAAGATTCACCCTGTGGAGCAGCTTTAAAAACAGAAGGCAAAAACTTTATTAATATGCCATATCATGAATGTTGCATACTCAATGTATTGTGATGAGCTGTAGGAACAGAAGTTAAGTGTGCAATGAAAGTCTACAAAAGAAAGATTTAACCTTGTCTGGAGATTAAGAAAGATGTCTCAGGAGTAGTATAATAAGCTCATTCTAGAGGGATAAGTAGAAGTTAATTGGCTAACATGTACTGCATGTATCCTCTATACTACACAATACACTATTTAAGTAGGTAATACTATTCCTTTTTTTATTTTTTTAAAGACAATTTCTCACTCTGTCACCCAGGCTGGAGTACACTGGTGTGATCTTGGCTCACTGCAACCTCTGCCTCCCCATTTCAAGCCTCCCACCTCGGCCTCCCAAGTAGCTGGGACTGCAGGCCTAAGTGCCACTTTTCCCTGCTTTTTTTTTTTTTTTTTTTTTTTTTTTTTTTTGGTAGAGGCAGAGTTTCCCTATATTGTCCAGGCTGATCTCAAGCTCCTGGGATCATGCAATCTGCCAATCTCAGCCTCTCAAAGTGCTGGAAGGCATGAGCCACCACGCCCAGCCTATTGTTATTACTTCTAATCCATGAACAAGGAAATTGGACCTAAGAATGCTTGAGAAATCTATATGAGTTATTTATAATTGATGGTACCAGAATCCAAATCCAGATATGCGGAATTTGAGAGCTTTAGTTCTTACCCAGTATGAAAAATTGCTTCAGAAACAACAGGCAATTTAAGTGTAGAGAAGGCTGGTGCAACAGGAGTATTAGATACTCCTGGAGAATTGGCATCATTACATATCAAAGGTAAATGCAACTTCAACTATAGGAAGAGGAGAGCTGGTTGGCTTCAGGATGGTCTTTGAAAGTGGTTACATATTTAAGGGGTATTAAAAGGACCCCTGGTCCTGTATATGTCTCTCACTGACCTTATGTTTATACCTAAAATTCTAATAGGCATTCCTATTATTTAATTTGCCGGCAATTCCTAAGCAAATGTGTATTTATCTTTTGGACCATGCATATGTCATTACCTTACAAAAAAACAATACATCAGATTAAATTCTGAATGATAGACTCTAGAGGGATAAGTCAAAGTAGTGTTAAGTTTGGAAGAAAGGAGAAAGATCCAGAATGCATTATCCTTTTGAGCGAAAGTATATCAGAAATATCATTGTAGCTGAAAGTGCTGTAAAACAATCTTAAGACAAAGAACTGAAGAAGAGTGGCAAAAATTATGGTTGTGAAAATGCAGATAATGTATACATAATAGAAAAAAAAGGAATACATTGAGGAAGTTGTCTTGACAGCTTTGACTTTGGCCAGCCCCAAGGCTGAAAATAGGCTGAGCTGAGAAAATAACCCAATGCAGTTTTTTTATTGGTTTTGATATATCCTGTAATTAAACAGCTTACCAGAGTAAATTATGGTAATTCAAACTTGAATGCATCATTTGATAGCGAAAATGAGTTTTTGTAGATGTAACTAATGTAAAATACATTTATATAGTGATGAAGCATAAGAAGGTAGAAAAAATTTATAAGTTGATGTGTTAAAGCAACACAAAGGATTTCCACTGGTAAAAGTATCCTCTAAATTAATAGGTGTTTACTGAAATAAAATAATATGTAAACAGTAGAAGGTAATTCATCAAATGAAGTGTCTTCATTCGTTGAAATGGTTTCATCTGTGGCAAGAAAAGGGCAAAAGGTAAACCAATGATTAAAAATCATTTGGGTAATTTAAACCTAGAACGAGAGGCAACCTGTAACATGGGGAGACTCATCCACTTCACCTCCTTTCCTGTAAGATTAGAAGACAGAGATTTCTGCTTTCTTAGAAGTGTTGGCAAATTGTTCTGACCCTTCCTTCTCTTTCCTGCACACTCCTCACAATGGCAGCACTAACATGTCCAGTTGTTGGATTGGAGAGATCAGCAAAAGTTCTGAGCACACATGGATCAGCCAGTCTGAGACCTTTCTTTTTAAGGGATAGCCCTTCTCCTGCATCAGTGTTTGACTTCTAGTGTTCCATTCACAGGGGAGGCTTTGTCACTACAGCAGGCTACAAATTTACAAAGCTATACATCCTGGCACTATCATAGTCTATATAAGCCTAATTCTCCAAGTAACTGAATCCCAAGGTCTGGGCTGGAAAAAGGCAGAGAAACCCTGATTCTGACTCAAGTCCAATCCCAAGGTATGTTCCTCATCTAGTTCTATGGGAAATAAGCCTGATCTTTTTATCCTTGTCTGATCCTGATTCTATCTTTATGCCAAACTTGGTGGAAAATTGGGGATAATTTGATTCATTTGATTATGATATTTAGAGGTAATATATATGACTTTTCAAATACTTAGGATCATTTATATCCAGAAAGTTTGAACTGTCTTCACCTGTTTTTTTACTTTTAATACATAAATTATATAACAATGTGTTATCTATTAATTCTTTAATAATTTATTTAAAATTAATCTACTCCTAATAAACTTAAACTTTATGAGGGCAGTAAGCCTCTTGTTCACCCCCACCTGACCAGGACCTAGTGCTATGCCTGGGAGGTGGATGGTTCTCAGAAGACACTTCAGTAAATGAAATAAACAACTGTTATCATTCCAATTCCCTGGAGTATTATGCCAAACACTATAGATAGGATTCCTGATTTCAAAGAGCTTTGCATTTTCTATCTCTTAACAAATCCTCTCTCTCACAGTGACCGGAATGGTAGCAGTTCTCACAGATGAAGTGTCCACTGAATAAAAGTGAGCATATGCCATGGTGTTATCAGAACTGTTTATGAATTGAGAGTTTGAAAGCTCTGAAAATTTAACTTTTCCAAAAATTTTACCTTTATTTTCTTTCTTATACAACCAACATGCTCATGTCATTTCAAGTTATTCTTGCTTTTTTATTTTCTATTTTTACTGTTTTGACAAAGAAATTGGTAACATCCACACTTCAGTATGTAGTTTGGGACTTACAAGCAGAAATAGTCATATTTCACAAGAAAAACTTTCCTGTTAAGGTAATTTCCTGCCTTCTTTGCTTCATTCCTGACATAAATACTTCATTCCATGCCTACACTGTTTTTCTTTCTAAGAATAATTCATTCATTTATGGCAGTGATGGGTCTTGTGAGAGAAAAGAAAGAAGCAGAGAAACACGATGAAGTCATTAACAAGGTGGGGTGCAGAGCTGGATATACAAAATGTCTCTCTGATGGGGTGATATGTGAGCAGAAATATGGAACAAGAGAGGGAATAAGTTATGCTAAAATCTGGATATATAATGTTCTGAGCACAAGAAGCAGACTGCAAAGGCACTGAGGTGAGAATGCTGGCCTCTTTCAGGAGCTTCAAGAGGGCCAGTGTGGAATGAGCCACATTCGCTGATGAAATAACGCTACTCATTCCTCTCCATCCTCTCTCTCCCCTTTGACTTCCACTTTGCCCTGGGTCGAGTTGAAAACCTCTTGAAATAATCTCCCTTCCTTTTCTTAACGAAGGCTTCCAATGCTGTTAGTAGATCATAATGGATCTAATAAAGCTTTTCAAGCTATAATTGTGCATGACTCTGCAGGGAACTAAGAGACAGGTTTACGTACAACACAAAAGTAATCTTCCACCCTTGAAGGTAAATCGATTGCTTCAAACCACTCAGTTAGTTTGCCTTAGCTCCCCTTACTCATTTTCAGGTTTATTAAATAATTTATAAATTTAAAAAATTAAAATAAAATAATAAAACACATCTGAGACATTTAACAAAAGAAGATGTTAAACCCTCCCCCTCAATAGTTTACCCAACCAGCAAATCACATTTACTAGCCTATATATGGCTCTTCTTTGGCATCTGACAAACATACCAAACACTATAGTAAGTACAGGCAGAATGAAGACAAGCAGCTCACCTCATAACCTGTGCCAATGTTACTGCAACAATATTCCATTCCCCAACTCGTACCATTCTCTAAAGTTATTTTTGTTCTGAGAACACTGATTATGTCACATCATGATCCTGCATAAAAGCCTCTTTGGCCTTACTTTATTTATAAGATAATATTAAAACCCTTCAGTACAGCCTAAAAGACTTTTACAATCTAGCCTGGACTTGACCTCCAGACTTGATTTCTAATTCTCCTCGACATAGCTTATGTTCTAGCCCAGTAGTTCTCAACTCTGGCTACACATTCGATTTACCTGGGGAGCTTTTTAAAACACCAATGCTCAGGTTTCGTCTCAGAAAAACTAATCATAATCCCTGAGGGCACAGGCTGGGCAGTGATATTTATTAGAAGTTCTTTAAAGGAATCTAATGTAGATGTGGCTGAAAAGAGAAGCTGCCACTTCTGCACGCTGCGGTGTCTCTGGATAATTTAGCCTAATTCTCAAGCATACTGATTCAAAATCAAATAAAGACATTGAATTGGAGGTGAAAATAACCACATTATCTTCTTATATTATTTCTCAAACATCCTATGTTCACATATGCTTTCAGTTTACTTGGAGCGTTTTTTTTGCATTTTCTCAATCTGACATCCTCCTATTTATAGCTGAAAATGTAGCCTAAGTACTACTTCTCTCAAAAATAAACGTAATTTCACAGGAGAGTTAGCAACTTCTGGTTTTAAACACCACAGCACTTTGAATTTATCCCTTTTAAAACTTTGTAGAAAGATTACTTGCTCACTAGTGTACCCTTCTGTGTAACTAAATACCACATCCTTAAGCACAAGGAACCATATATTTCCTATGTTTATCTACTCTGTTCCTCTTGAGACCTATAAGCAATGAAGTGGAGGAAAATCAGAGAAGTGTGAGGTCCCAAAAGCCAATGAAAAATAATTTTTTAAACTACAAAAATAATGAATTTGTTAAATGCTGCTGATTAAAGAAGATGAGGACTAAGAATTAAAAATGAGATTTGGAAATGTGAAGGTTATTTGTGTGTCAGAGAGGCAATAAAGTGGCCAAAGGCATGGATTTAGGCAATATCTACTTGGATTTTGTCCCCACCTACACTTCTTACTAACTGCCTTGCACGTTGTGGTAAGGATTAGTTAGTCTTATAAAGTGCCTTTATAAATTAACTGGAGCATAGTATTATAATCGTGTGAACTATTATTCGTAGCATTTTTGCATAAGCATTTTCATTAGAGTACAGAGAATAAAACCTTATGTGAAATAAGTTTAAGAGATATTTAAAAGAGAGAAATGAGTATGTGTATTATTTTGAGAAATATTACCACAAAGGGAAGCAGAAAAATGAGCTAATCATGGAGAGCTGTATTAAATGGAGAGGGGTTTTATTTTTAAGATCACGAAATAACAACATGCTTGCATGCTAATGGAATGTTTCAGTAGAGAAAAAGAAAAATTTTCAGTGTTTGAGAAAGCAGAATTACTGAAATAGTATCTATGAGGATTTGAAGAACACATGGAAACTGATGTACAGGTGGGAAGACTGGACTAGAAGTTCAGTTCATCAGTGAAAAGGGAAATCAAAGAAGAGATCATGATTTCTGCAAGCCTGAGGCACTAGGATAGACAGATAGGTAGATGGATAGGTGGACAGACATGGATAGGTAGGGCAAAATTGTACCATTTCATTTCCAGTCATTTTATTTTCACAATGAGATACAAGACAGGATTACCAGCCAAGGAAAAGACACATTGATGATGATTTGAGGAGAGAGCCAGAGACGTGGAATATGCCTGTGGTCATGAGAGAATAACTGGCCTAGGGGACGCTTTTAGGGCTTCTTGGTAGCATTATGAATCCATCTAATATTCAAGGTCATAAAGGTAAAGTGAAACCTAAATGCATATGTGTGCTTATCTCTTGCTTTATTCAGCTACACAGACATAGATATGATGTCAAAGAGTTGGAATAAACTAGTGTGTTCTTGATTTGGCAAAAATGTAGAAGAAAAATAAAGGAATTGTGAGTAGGCACAGAAGAATAATTACAGTGGTGATCCATTGGCTTTAAGGTGGTTCAGAATTCAGTGAAGAAAATGAGGGAGAGTGAAATGGAGTAGGAGCAATGGATTTCAGGTACAGGAGGTACAGAAAGCCAGCTAGACACTAACAGTATTCATCTGAGTCCCTTCCTTCTCCCACACCCAACACCCTTTTCTGCTCTTCTTTGCACTGTTGCCTTCTTGAGAAAACCTGCCTTGAGTCCATAGTCTAGCTTGACTTTTCATCTAACTTGCTCTAATAAATGCTCTGTGCTTATTAATTGTGGTTCAATAAAGTCACCATATCAGACTCATCATATTAGGTTTGACTGTAAGCTACTTGATGGCAGAATCTCTGCTTTTTACTTGACAAATTATCTGGTAGGATAATTGCAATTATCGGGTAAGCATTTGCAATTTGGGCAGGCACACAAGAGAATCAGCAATCAAGTGTTTGGTCTGGTAGACAAAACAATGACCTCCACAGACACCGAAATCCTAATTCCCAGAACCAGTGATTATGTTACCTTACATGGCAAAAGGGACATTACAGATTTAATTAAAATAGGATTCTTGAGATAGTGAGATTATCCTGGATTCTATGGGTGGTTCGATGTAATCATAAAATCATAAGTCTTTATAGGACGGTTACAAAATGGGATGTGAAAATGAAAGCAGAAGTTGGAGTGATTTCCTCTGGAGGAGAAGACCATGAGCCAAGAGATGTGTGTGACTTCAAGAAAGTAGAAAAGTCAAAGAAAAGGATTCTCCCTTGAAGCCTTGAGAAGGAACATGGTTTGTTGACACGTTGATTTTAGCCTCTTCAGAGGCATTTCAAATTTCTGACTTTCAGAACTGTGAGATAAAAATTGGTGTTGTTTGAAGCCGTAAAATCTGTGGTAATTTGTTGCAGCACCAGGAGGAAACTGATGCACACAGTAATTGAATGGATTATTTTCTTGGACTATGAATAATACATTCCTTACCCCTACGTAGAAGCTGAAACTATCCCCAGCAGCCATCATTGACATGAGGGTGGGATTTCTGTCTTACACATAAACATTAAGATAACTTTCCTCTGCCTTTTATTACCCCATCATTTGATCTTTAAGATAGAAAATCATATTAATTTCATTATAATGACAGATGAGTGTGACATGGCTATATCTTCATGCCAGATGTGGTTTTAAGATGATGAAAAAAGCCCCAGTACTGTGGACATGTTTCATTTTAGCCATAGGTAACATTAGATGCACCTCCATTCTTATATACATTATAGCAATTATTTATTGTGACTTAGTCTCAGAAACTGTTCAGCCAATAACATGAAGGTAGATTCAAATTTGAGAAAATATTGGCAACCATGTGATAACTTTTTGCACAGTCAGTTGTGAAAGTGACTTACAGTGACAAAATATATTACACATGCTAAAATATTTAAGCTTTCTGGACATATCATGAAATGTAAGGCAGTGGATATTTTATTTTTGATGCAGCTAAATGTATCTGCAGCTTGATGTCCCTCATAAGTAATAATCTGAATTGCCTATCAGAGGAAAGTGCTGGAGTTATTTACAAAGGAAAAACTAACCTAATAACCCAAGGTGTCACCATATTATGTAGAAATAAAGTGAATCTGGCAGCAAGAATAATGAAATGAGATAAGCTACACACTTGAAATCTTATATTCCACATTTTAAAAAATCTTTATAAAACTTCTTTCTGTGGATATATAGGTTTACTGAAATAGAATTTGTATAAATTGTACAGATGATAAGCCACAGAGCTGATTTTGAAGTCTTTGTAACATCTCCAATCATGGCTCTCCAAAATATCCATATGACTCTCATGTCTTCTAGCATAGGTGCTTCAGGCTAACGACCCCTGAGTTTTTCCTTTCCCTTAATTCCTCTAAAATACAACGGATTTTTTTGTCCATAGAATGCCTGTCAGGAGTGCTT
Source organism: Cheracebus regulus (assembly GCA_963574635.1). Classification (NCBI taxonomy): domain Eukaryota; kingdom Metazoa; phylum Chordata; class Mammalia; order Primates; family Pitheciidae; genus Cheracebus; species Cheracebus regulus. The sequence continues at coordinate 23,938 of CAUYQU010020412.1, read as the reverse complement.
AAGTGAAACACCCATCCCAAAAGATGCTCTTTATGCAAGCTTTAATTTTATTCAGTAGATGTCATAATTTTTGTTGTAATTACCGTTATGCTAATACAACACAAATCTGTTTTCTTCACATTTGACCTATGGCTTCTGTTCATTTTCAACTTCCCCACAGAAGGCTTTATTTAAGTCCTTTCTTTTTATATTTTTACTATATTTACAACTAATCTTCATTTTCCCATAAGTCCTAATTATTGCTGTATTGAATAATTATTGCTTAAGGGGAAAGCACAGATGTTCTGGAAAGAACATTGCCTCAGGAGACAATCTCTGCTATTATTTGGTTGTGCATGCCAAGACAAGTTACTTACCATGCTGAACTGCATATTCCTTCTGTATAAAAGTGGGTTTCAACAATTTCTGTCAGGATAAAGGACAATTCAGTCTTTACAGGAAGTAAATTAGATAAAGTATGTGAAAGCATCTAATACCTGAATGTCACATTTCTAAGAATATCAGTATCGTGAATACAGAGCAAGCCCTAGACAAAATACTAAGGAAGATTATATTTGTTTTTGGCTATGTCTTATCCAGCAACAGCAGCAACAGCACCTGTAAGCATCCATCCCAACCATGTGATTCCTTTAGCCCTGTGGTTTCTCAACGTGTGCTTTGGAACCCAGGGAGGTCCTTTGCAGAGGGTCTATGAGGTCAAAAATATTTTCAAGATAATATTAAAACAGTATTTGCTTTTTTCACTGTCATTCCTTACAACTGTACGGTGGAATTTTCCAGAAAGTACATGCTGCCTTTATTGAAACAAAGTAAGGAAGAAGAAAATATGAAACTCCAGCTGTCTCCTATTAATCCAATCTTTAAGAAATTTACAAAATTATAAAACAATGCCAATCTTTATGTTTATTAAAGAATACAGTTATTTGTCCTATCAATATGTTAATCATGTTAAAATGTAATGAGTATATTACAGTTACTTTTAAATAAGTTATTTAATAATATTTTATATTTGTCATTTTTAATTTCTAATACAGCAATTGAGATCATTCAAAAGCACATAACTTTGAGGGTCTTCAATAATTTTACTAGTGTAAAGGGGGCCTGAGATAAAAAGGGTTTGGAACTGCTATTTTAGATTTTTTTCTATTGGTGGATCACTCACTCTAACCCAATTCCATTTGTGTCACTTCACGTCTTCACTACTTTCTACTGTGACGTGACTTAATGTGATGTGCTGTGGGTACAGATTCATCACACCACCCTTTGGGCTAGAATATGTTCAACTATGACAAACAAATGCAAAGTCCTGTCTAACTAGAAGATTTTAAATGCAGTGACCTATATTTGCTAATCCCATGAAGGAAGACTGTTTCAAACAGGATATACAAGGTCTCCTCAGTTGTACAGGACATGAAGGCACTCTTCCCTGGTACTAGTCTGAATCCTGTACCATTTACCTTCCTCCATGTCCTTGGAGCCTGTGGATATTGTCTTAAAGTTATTTCCTCCCTGCAAGTAGGGATTTTAAACCTGGTCATGTTACATTGAGTGCCAAGGTCATGGTATGTCACAAACCAAGGTTATGTTACATTGAGTGCCTCAAAAGGAAAGTGGTAACTTTATGCAGGAAGTTAAATAAAATTAAATTGGACAGTATTATTCCTTTCATTTGAGCCCTTCAGTGGTTCCTGTATGTTCCTATTGTTCATACAACAAAATCTAAGCTCCTATGTTAGCTCACAAAGCTCCTGGATACCTCTCTGTTCCAGAGGATCTAGGAGCATCCCATGTACTCCCCTGCCTGTTCTGCTCTCTAGCTTCTCTGGCCTCCATTATTCTACTTGATTATGCCAAAATCATTTCAGCTCAGGGTCTATAACCTTCAAGATGTCTCATGGATGACTACTTCCATCATTTGAATCCCAGCTTATTCATCTCTTCAGAATTTTTTTTTTCATAATCTTCCTGCCTAAAGTTACTTCTTTCCCCTTGAGACATTCAATGTAACATGACCTTGGTTTGTCTACATTTTATGCATGTATGTATTCTTTTATAAATTCATCACTATGTAAAATCTTTTCTTCTTACTACTAAACATTTATTTTTTTCTGTCTCTCTTCACTCAAATATAAGCAGGATACAGCCTATTTATTCATTGTTCTATGTCCAATGCCTGGAAGAGAATTGGTCTACAGAAAAAATGGTGTTGTTATTTAATGCTGCATAAAATCGCAGAAGTTAGAGGCATAAAGCAATCTTAGGGTTTTGTGGTTTAGCAACTCCAACAGGGCATAGTAGGTATGATCTCTTCTTATTCCCCATAGTTTGAAGCCTCAGTTAGAATAGATTAAATGGCTAGACTGGAATATTCAAGGTGTTTTCTTCACTAACATTGTAATTCAAGATCATCAGTTGGAGGCCTCATTTCTTTTCTGTGTGGTCCTCTCTAAGTCTTCCTCATAATGGAGAAGACTGATTCTCAGAGAAGGCAAACAGAGGGCTGCCAGTCAGGTAAATAGCTATACCCAGAACTTTCTTCTACTTTATTCTATTGGTCAAAGAAGTCATAGGCCAGAGTCAAGGGGATACAAGGAAAAAGACTTGACCTTCTGATGGAGTTGTGGCAAGATTATAATGAAGAACATGTATGATGAGAGATGTTATTGCATTATTTTCAGCAAATACAGTCCGTTCACAGTTGGCTTTCAGCCACAATTCAAATGAGAAATACACTCACACCATACCCAACATTCCCAAAGTCTCACCCAGTTATTGCCTCAAATCAAAATCTGTTACATGATTTCTGGAGACTCAGATGAGACAGTTCAAAAACTGCAGATGAAATATAAAGGATGGCTGCTTCATCTTCACTAACAAAGTAGCAAGTTAGTACTGACTGTCAGACAGGATCTCAGCTGGGACTGTCAGCCCAGAGCTGTGGGGCCACTCCCTTGGGACCACTTGAGGGTTCTACAAAATTGGCCTTTACAAGGCATAAACTGGAAGTTTCCAGGCCAGATAAGGGCTATGCTTGTATTTAATTGGTCAAAGTAGCCATAGGGCCAACCCAGATTTAAATAGGTAAAAAAATATAGTGTACAATTACATGATGTTTCAAAATATGCCAGACCACCTAAATTTGCACTCTAGCTCCATTTAGTAGTATTCCGTAACCTTGTATAATTTATTCAACTCTCTAAGACTTCATCTCCTTTTCTTGATAGAAGATATGCCAAACATTGGTAACACGACACTCTGTATAAAGTAATTCCACTCTCTCAGGAATATCATAAGTTACCCAGGCCATTACATTATTTTAACAGTCTAAAAGTTACATTATATGACAACACAAAGTTCACTATTTTGAACAACAACTAACCAAATCTATAGTATTTCTAAAAGTGATGAAGTGATGAATTAGTTTTAAATTCTTACTTAAAGATGATTGGTTAAACTATGAAAAAAATTACAAGTAACCTTTTTATAATTTCATAAGTTAGAATACTAGAAACACCATCCTTCTACACCAGAGTTTGAAATAAATTAGAATTTTGGAAATACATTTATTGCTAATTAAAACAGATATATAAATGTGCATTTTGTAAAGCAGTACACACTGTTTGTGTATGAGGACTGTGGATTCAAAGCAACAGAAACGAAGTGTGACTCATTTAAACAGAAAATTCTTAAGTGGATGCTGAATATAGAATTCCCAGGAATGTCACACAGTGAGCATGTGGTCTGATTCTAACACAAAACCATGTTGACTGAGTAATGCTTTGCCACGACGGACCATGGTTGCTGTAACTGCCCTTCACAGGGCACCGCCCCTACTTTTGCTGCATTTGACGACCGGGTGATGCTGCAGTTGCTCCCTCACCTGCAGAATTTACTCTCCCTTATTTCTTACTGTATTTTGTCTCTAGATCCAGGTTCAATGTCCTGAGCAGGTACACTGGATTGGCCAGGCCTAAGTGACACACCCAAGCTCGAATGCTCGAATGCTGCTGCAAAAGCAAGTAGTTAGTGTTTTCAGGTTCAATGGGCTCTTCCTTCTGCCCACATTTATAAGTCATGGGAGTTCCTAAACACAGATATGGAGTTCAGATTCCAAGTAAACATAAACAAATAAATATCAATTATAGGATTATAGAAACATTTATCACCATTCAAATCTTTACTGAAAAATAATAGTGTAAATTAACTATAAATTTATTTTATAGTTTTCAAATGTACACTGATTGCATTGACACATTGCTGCATTTATTTTCAAGGTTAAAAGAGATGTTATTTATTTTTGTTTTAAGGATTGGAGAGTTTAATAGGCAAGAAGGGATAAGAAAGAAAGGAGAAGGAAGAAGCTCCCCTGTATAGAGACAGAGGGAGGGGGGCTCCCAAGCCAAGAGAGGGAACCCCACCTGCCACAGATACCAGCTGGGTATACATACAGAGGCTGGAGGAGGTGGTGTCTGATTTGCATGGGGCTCAGGGGATTGGTTTGACTAGGCATGTCATCCGTAGCCCACAAAAAAGCTGGCCTTCCACCCCAGCCTTTTAATATGCAAATGCAGGGCATCATGACGTTTCGCACAGGTGGGAACATGTGGGGGTGGCCATGTGGCCAGGAACATGTGAGAAAAGGGCAAGAAGGGAGTGGGAATCGCCATGTTTGAGTGGACCCCTTTCTAATGGCTTATCAAAGGTTGCCGGACTGGCTCTAAGAGCCAGGGCTTTACAAGGAACTTTTTCCAGAGATGCTTTAGAAAATGAAAACTTCCCAATGATTCCTTTTCTCATCTGTCTAAAATAATTTCCTAATAACTCCTACAACATTCCCCCCATGGAGATGCAACACTAACTGCTGTTTGGGGGTTTGGGGCAATGACTTCTTCTGGCTATGTCCTGCTGAAAAGGGGTGTGGAATGGGGAAGAGCAGCTAGAGCTCCTCCTGAGGCTGATCTAAGGGTCCTCGGAAAATGGCGTGTCCATGTAGGGTAGAGTTTACAGCACCATTTGGAATTTGAGTGCTTCTAGGCAAGAAGAAACAATTCAACTTACAGTATTGCATATATAGGGCCCAAATGTCAATACAAGACATATAAGCAAGAGAGGGCTTAATAAAGGGGTTGACCAATTCCATAAAGACTGGAGTTTATTAAAGAGGCATTGTAGCCACTGGGGGCTGAAGTAGGCATTTTCCCTGAGCTGTCAATAACTTTGATTTGATTTTTAATCACTTGTAGATTTTCCTTTATCTTTACTAGAGGTATTAATCCAAAAGCAGCATTTAAAACTGCATCACCGAACCCAATAAAAAGTCCTAGCAGACCTAGTGATAGTAAAATTTTCTTGCTTCCTTTTTGTTAGCAACTATTATCCCTGATATATGGATAATGATTAAGCAAAATACAACAGCAATGGAAACTCTCTGTTAATATTTCAGTTAGAAGATGCTATTGTATATAACCATTGCAAATAATAGAGTGAGTATAGCAGTTTCCATAAGTGGTATGGTAGATAACTTCCATCTAAAATTTTACTTGTCAAGATACGGATATCCCCTTTGGCTGGGGCTGTCTCCAAAGTTCCTTGGTTTTATTTTCCTAAACAAAAAAACTTCCGGGTTATGGACACTACTCACTTTGATTACCTGGCAGAATTTGCAAGATAATTGCCCAGAACTAGTATATTGATCCAGATTTTTACATTACCCATCCATTATTTTTTCTTTCAAGCTGCAGGAAATCACTACTTTTGTCACAGGAATAAGCAGAGTTAGTCTAAAATGTAGTTGAAAAGCTTGAGGACAGTGAATGAAACTAGGACTTAATGACAAATGTATGATAAGCTTTGGAGCACAGTTTTTCTCTCTAGTCGTCATGTTTGGTAAAAACAAATTATGAATAAACTGTAGTCTCATACTTGGCTTATTTGCATGAAGTGCAGCAAGAATAGTCACTCCTACATAGGCCTTTTGGACTGGCTTTGATGAAACTCTGTTTCACAAGTAATTTCAGATAAGACTTTTAAAGCCCAGCCCAGCCATGGGTTTGTATCCTCAAATATGTATGAGTTGGGTAATCCTCTCTTCTTGGGATCCCAAGATAAACTCAGAGCTCCTGGACCTGTTAAAAAGTGACGTTCTTTACTGACCACTGGTTAGGAAACCTGTGCAGAGACTGTGTAGACAAGGTACCAGGCCAGTTCTCCCCAAGAGGCTTTTATTGGCTCTGCATGTCAAGCTTGATTCCTTAAAGGGAAATACACCCTTTAAGGTGTATTTAAGTTAAAGCCTTGGCAAAATAACCAGTTTTTCCAATTGTGTCCGGTTGACAAAGAAAAATGGATTCTTATTGCACTGATGCAAAGAACTATATTGTGATAAGAGTACACACAGAGTTTCCAAATTCTAGAGGAACTAGGCAAAGAAATAAACATGCTTCAAATTTTGTTTACAGAGTACACCTTACTCAATTATTAAAGGTCATAAATAGTTTTAAATCAGTTTTTTGACTCTGAAAAACTAAACAAGGATCAGCAGTATTCCAAGCAAAAATTAAAAGGCTTGCTTTAACTTCCTGAGTGCAGTCCATTTACTTAACTCTTGTTTTGCTTGATATTTGTGAACATATCGGTTCTTTAGGAATTTCATAAGTTCTTTCTCTATTCTAATGTAATTATGAATAAAATATGTTTGTACAACTGCAGTGAGTTCATAATTTAAAAATTACTTTTTGTTTCAAGTGTATGGTTTAAAATCAACACTTTCTGTCATATTTTTGTAAATACATTATTATTTATCTAAAGTAGCTATTAATGTAATAGAAATAAAAAAATTTCAAAGCTATCTGCAAACTCTGTGTATATTTATGTGTCTGCTTCAGACTTTACTGTTAAATCTGTGGTCTATAATGGGTTTGGTTATAGCTTCAAGTAAAACTGCAATTTCCAATAGCACATTTAAATTGCTCATTGCAATTTAATTGTTATATCTTGTTTTATCTTCAATACAATATATAAAACACATATAAAACTTAAAAATATGAAAACAGAAACTAGTGAGATGTATTTAAGCATATGCAATAAATACTATGTTGAATAAGAATAAAATAATCTGTTCACATTGTACATAATATATTTTAAATGTCTTTAAAGTTATTTTACAAGGAAACCTGATAGAAAAAGTCTCTACGTAATCTTCATTTCTTTATAAAACAATTGCTTTTGGCATTAGTGAAACAGACTTTAAATTCTGAGCAAAAATGTTACAAAGAAAGGGAAGAAAAATAAGCATGAATTTTAAGAGATGGTGATGAATGGTGCACAATCGACATCAAATTATGATGCTCTTTGGCTGGGGAACAAATAGCAGTGTTCTGCCTGCAAGTTCCCTCAGAGTTCCCTAAGGGAAATTTTTGCACAGAGAATGAAGCAATGAAAATAATACTTTGTCATTAATGGGGACTTTAGTATCACATCCCCAAAGTAGAATTCTAATGAGTCTATCAACCCCAAAATATCAACCCCAAAATGACCTCTGTTTGCTGGACATTGTAGTCAATGCTAGCAATAATGAAATTTGCAATGAGCATGACACTGCCTTCTAGGAGTTTATAATCTAGCAGGAAACACACAGATCAAAAAAATCACCTGAAACTATTAATTGAATAATTCAAGGCATGCCAAATGATGTGGACAGAGTGCATGAGAGTGTCTAACAATGGACCTTGTTCACTGTGGAGAGCTGAGGGGTATTCCCCTGAAGAGCTGCAATTAAGCTAAGAATTGAAGGGTGAATAAAAATAAGCCATATAAAGAAAGGAATTAAAAGGTACCGCCTCTTCAAAGGTCTCGGAGAAAAAAGCACGACACACTACGTCTTTCATACGTCTAGTATAAAGACTGAGAGAGTGACATAAGAAGTTTACAGAGGAAGGCTAGGGACAACTCATTCTGACCTAGCAAGCGCTTTATAGTTTTAGCTATTGTCTACAGGTGTTTGAGATCTATTACTCAAGGGAATGGTATGATGTAACTTGCATTTTACACAAATTTCCCTAGATGTAATGAGGAGGATATATTATTTGAAAAATATCCATAGAAGAAGGAAGGATTGGGTGACTATAGCTGTAGTCTAGACTCAGCTGAATCCTGCAATACTCCTTACCTAAATTAAATTGTACAAAAAGCAAAGAAGCCCGAATTGTCAGCCCTCCCTATGACCCTTCCTGAAGCCCAAACACAAAACAAGTTCACATGAAAGTATTCAGCAGCAGGTTTTGAGCGTGTTTGCTTGTATTATTTAAATTGTCTGCTGCTTTGTATTCTATAAAATGCATTTTTGTGAGATTCAAGGATACATATGAGTTGGTGTGACCTGAAATGCAAGCAGCCTGTCACTTCCTGAAAATCAGAAGTCTGCCATCAGACTGTATCACGATATTTTGGCATGAAATTTACTCCCTAAAATTACACTACTTAGGGGTTTTTCACAAAAATATTTAATATATTTTGTACACTGTTTACGTATTCAACAACTATTTTGAATCTTTTTACCAAAGAAGGATGTTGCCCAGCCATATTCAATAAATCCCAAACTCCATTTATTTGGATAAAGATGGTGTGTGTGTGTGTGTGTGTGTGTGTGTGTATGTGCGTGTGCGTCTGAACTAATTATTCTGCCAGGAGTGGAATGGCACTGACTTCCCTGTGTATTCTTTAAATGAATATTCCTTGCTTTGTTTGTTATAGTTGTTTCCAAGGCTACTCTTACCATTATTCTAAACAAACTATTGGCATGATAGTTGTACAGTCTTCTGGCAGAGGTCTGATTATTTGGATTCTGAAAGACTGATCCTCTACTTGTAGATGCACATCTGGGAATCTACACACTAGCAGACACATAAAAAGTGTCTCTGAAAAAAAATAGCAGCCGATATTGACAGAGATTCAAAAAAACTAAAGCATAGACAGTTCCTCTGGGGCCATGTGAGAACCTTGCCCCTCTGTTATTGCAAATGTGGCTACAGAGGCCCATGCTGAGTGCATCCTCGGGCAGATGTCAGAAGGAGTTACATAGCATTAATCACTGGCCTTTTGGACGAGATAACTATCTGATGCAATTGCTCACTACTCACACTTTCACAGACATTTGGAAGCCCCTTAGGGGGCACTGTTTTTTGCTAGACATGCTACTGAAGACAACAAAAAATTCTGAGACCAGAGATTTTGGTGACAATGTATTTTGTTAGAAAAACATTTAACTATAGAAATAATAGATTTTTTTTAAAATTCATTAATTTCATACTAATATGTATATGAATATGTAAAAGAGGTTGTCATGGGAAGTGTACTCAGACTTTATGAACAGTCACAGTCATGGGTTATGCATTTCTACCAACAGAAATTGGGAATCTCCTGTGTGAGTCTTTGATTTTATAACAATATGAATGAGATTTTATTGCTGTCATTATTATCAATAGCAGTAACCAAATAATTAATAAGGGTAGCTGAAAGACTACAAATTTCAAACTAGTCAACAGAAAGGCTCTGGTAAATCAGTCTGATGGGCCAAAGGAAATTCAAGGTAGATGACAATTAATTCCATTGACTATGCAGCTAAAGCCGATTATTTAGATATTCAGCCAGCAGGGACCAAACTGTTCATTTCCTAATTTAGTGACGGAACTTATGAAAATACCATTTGCTTTTAAACTTCAACTCAAGTTCATGCCATATTCATGCCATAAGATGTCCCGAAGATGAAAATCCTTATATATGCAGGAGAGGCAAGAAAATCTGTGAAAGCCATGTCTACAAAGCTCCAGTTCGAAGTGTCTGCATAAGATTGAAGCTTAATCAAAACATCATAGAATGCTCACCATCTCCCTTCTACCTGCCACACCAACAAACATGAAGTAAAAATAAAAGTGTAATAAACCTAGGAGACCTGAAATAGAGGAGAGGAAGGGAACAGAGTAAAGAGAAAGCTCAAAGACAAGAAGGGAATAAAAACATTCAGGAATGAAAACATTGGCAAATTAGCCCATCATAAATATAAGGTATCACTAGAGTAATCTGAAGTCTCTTGTGTAGTGAGAAACTATAGCAACAAGAAAACTCTTCAAAGTCAGCTCAACTCCTAAAGAGATTAACACAAATTCCTATATTTAAGGGCCTATTAGAAGGGAAGAAGAACTCAGACTCACCTCCAAGAATAAGAGAGATTTAACTTAGTATCAACTGTCTCACATAATATATCTTTCAAAACTACATATGTACCTGTGACATACAAAAATAATTAGTATGTAAAGATACCAAAAAAAAAGGTAATGAACATCCAAGATTATATGGATATTTTCATTAGAGGTGGAAACTATAAGAAAGAATCTAATGTAAATTGGTGACCTGCAAGATTGGTTAATATAAATTATACACACACAGGTACAAAACTGAAGTGAAAAGAGAGAGTGGTGGGAGGCGAAAAATAAGCAAAATATCCATTTTCTTCTAGGGTTTTTATGGTGTTAGGTCTTATGTTGCTGCTGACATGTAAGAAGTGCCTTTCACCTCCCACCATGATTCTGGGGCCTCCTAGCCATGTGGAACTATGAATCCAATTAAACCTCTTTTTCTTCCCATTCTGGGTATGTCTTTATCAGCAGCCTGAAAATGAACTAATATACCACCTTTTAACTATTGTGAATAGTGACACTATAAACATTTGGGTACAAGTTTTTATTTAAACGATGCTTTTCTATTCTTTGATGTATATACTTAGGAGTGTAATTTCAGGGTCATATTGTAATTCTATGTTTACCATTTTGAAGAACCACCAGATGGTTTTCCTCAGAGGCTGGATCATTTTACAACCCCACGAGCAATGTACTGATTCAATCCCTTTACTTGTATAGGTCTATTACTTTCCCTAATTTCTTCAGTTTTGGTAGTTTGTATGTTTCTAAGAATATGTCTGTCTCACCTAGGTTATCTGATTTGTTGTTGTACAACAGTGCAGATTATTCTGTTATCATCATTTTTATTTCTATAGGGTTGATAGTAATGTCCCCATTTTCATGTCTGATTTTAGTAATCTGAGTCTTGTCTTCTCTCTTTTTTCTTAGTCAATTTGGCTAAAGGTTTGTCAATTTTGTTAATTTTTTTGAAAAAAATCAACTTCTGGTTTTATTTTTTTATTATTTTTACACTGTTTTATTTATCTTCACTCTTATATTTAATATTTTCTTCTTTCTCCTAGTTTTAGGTTTAGTTTACTCTTCTTTTTCTAGTTCCTAAAAGTATAAAGTTAATATATTGATTTGGAATTCTTCTTTTTTAATGTAGATATTTACAGTTATAAATTTCCCCCTAAGCACTGCTTTAGCTGCATCTTATAAGTGTTGATATGTTGTGCTCTTATTTTCATTTATCTCAAAATTTTTCTAACTTCTCTTGTGATTTCTTCTAGAGCCACTGGTTAAGAGTGGGTGTTGTTTAATTTCCACAGATTTGTGAACTTTTCTATTTTCTTTTACTGTGGATTTCTGTCTTCATTTCATTATGATTGGAGAAAGTACCTCAATAATTTCAATCTTTTTTTTTTTTTTTTTTCAGACAGAGTCTAGCTCTGTCACCCAGGCTGGAGTATAGCGGCACAATCTTGGCTCGTTGAAACCTCCACCTCCCAGGTTCAAGCAATTCTCCTGCCCCAGCCTCCTGAGTAGCTTGGATTACAGGCACATGCCACCTTGCCCAGCTATATTTTTGTATTTTTAGTAGAGATGGGGTTTCACCATGCTGGCCAAGCTGGTCTCAAACTCCTGACCTCTGTGACTCTCCCATCTTCACCTCCCAGAGTGCTGGGATTACAGGCATGAGCCACTATGCCCTGCAATAACTTCAATCTTTTAACATTTATGAAGACTTGTTTTGTGGCTATCCTGGATATGATCTATTCTGGAGAATGTTCCATATGTACTTGAGAAGAATGAATATCTTGCTGTTGTTGGGCAGAGTGTTCTGTATATGTTGGTTAGATCTAATTAGTTTACAATATCATTCAAGTATTCTATTTTATTAGTGATCTTTTGTCTAGTTTTTCTATTCTTTCTTGAAAGTGGGGTATTGACATCTGCAACTATTGTTGTACAAGGCTATCTTCCTTCATTTTTGCTAATTTTTGCTTCATATGTTTTGAGTTTCTCTCAGTGGGTGCATATATGTCTATAATTGTTATATTTTCTTGATCGATTGACTCTGTCAACAATATATCATATCCTTCTTTGTCTGTTGTGACAACTTCTGCTTTGAACTCTATTTTACCTGATACTAGTTTTTTTTTTTTTTTTGATAAATGCTTTCATAGTGGTAGGTACAGAGGAGGAAATGCCAAATTAAATAGTAAGGTGGACCAAGAAGGCATCACAAAGGGAATTCGCCTTGAAATCTGTCTTTTTTTAAAAATATATATATTTTATTGCATTTTACGTTTTGGGGTACATGTGAAGAACATGCAAGATTGTTGTACAGGTACATACATGGCAATGTGATTTGCTGTCTTCCTCCCCATCACCTATATCTGGCATTTCTCCCCAAGTTATCCCTCCCCAACTCACCACCCCGCACTGCCCCTCCCTTAGTTCCCACCCAAACCTGTCAATTATTTAAGGAAATGAGCACGTTTCTATTCCATACTTTGTATTAAAATTTTGATATTCTAAGATGAAATAGTATACAGATATCAATTTGTTCACAAATATTAATGAATGATACTGTTTGTTTTGTTTTTTCTAGAAAGCAGTTTCTGAGGTTAGTGTAAAGGAAATTAAAGGAGAAGTTGAGATACCTTAGGAGAAAGAAGAAGTCTGAAAAACATATTTTTATTGGTTAAACACCGCCCCATAACTTTGTCTAAGTCATTGCTACGTAAAGTACAATCTGTGGATCAGCAGCATTAGCATCACCTTTGGGTTTATGGACTTTAGCCCAGATCTCAAGTACTGGCTCTAGATCTTTGGGGGAGAGGATAAGAATCTGCATGTTTACCAGCTTTCCAGGGGATTCTAATCCATGCTAAATTCTGAGAACCACTAGTCAAAGTGATGCTTACTGGGTTTTTCTTGCTTGTATCATAAAAATAAAAATATTCCGTTGTATTTCTATGTCACTTTACTATTTACAAAGGTGGTTTTTTTTAGACATAATCTTGTTTGTATCATGAAAGCCGTAGAATTGTTTTCCTCTTTTAACAAATAAAAAACTGAATGTCAGAGACAAGAGAACTTATCTGACTTTTCCGAAGTGGATATTCAAACATAAGTCTCTTGACTTCAAATCCGAGATTCTTCTAATGTTGCCTATACGCAAAGAAATAAACACTTAAAAAAAAAACTGAAAAGAATATGCCTTTCCTAGTATAGTTGCTCAACTTCACACATTTATTTTTCATTCATGCTTTCATCCACCACTCAATCACTACATACTCAGCAAATATTAATTAAACACTGTGTTAAGGAAGAGCATCTAAAGTCATACTCAAAAGTGATGGCAATTTCTGTTTATAGTTTTGGCTACAGTGATATACTTTTGATCATGTATAATTTTATTACCTACTATTTTAAGTAAGTTAGTCCCAAGGCTTCGGCTTCTTAGTGGTTAGGCTAGTGGTTCTCCAACACTATTGCCTATTAGCATCATTAGGATCTTTAAAACATCCCCAACTCCAACCCTTGTTGGAGTTAGGTACATTTTCAGTTGACCCTCTATATCTGTGGGTTCTCCATTAGTGAATTCAACCAACTGTAGATAAAAAATATTTGAAAAAGAAATGAATGGTTGCACCTGTACTGAACATGTACCAACTTTTTTTTTCTTTTCATTATATCCTAAAAATACAATGCAACTACTATTTACATCGTACTTACATTGCATTAGGTATTGTAAGTAATCTAGAGATTACTTAAAGTATACAGAAAAATGTGTGGATTATATTCAAATACTATGCCATTTTGTATAACAAACACCAACATTTGAGAAATTTTGTATCTGCAGGAGGTCCTAAAATCAATCCCTCACAGATATTAAGGGACTAACATATATTTATAATTGTTATATTCTCTTGGTGAATTACTCCATTACCATTATGTAATGACCTTCTTTCTCTTTTGTAGAAGTTTTTGACTTAAAGTATATTTTATCTGATATAAGTGTAGCTACTTCTGCTGTATTTTCAGTTTATGTGTATCCCTAATGCTACAGCATGTCTCTTGTAGGCAGCATAAAGCTGAATCTCATTTTGTTTATTCAGTCACTCTTTGTCTTTTGATTAGAGAATTTAATTCATTTATATTTAAAGTAATTATTGATAGGGACTCACTACTGCCATTTTGTCAATTATTTTTGACTGTTTGGTTGTTCCTTCATTCTATTCTTCCTCTCTTGCTGTTTTTCATTGTGATTTTATGATTTATTTTTTCTAGCTATATGCTTTTGAATCCTCTCTTTTTATCTTATGTGCACCTCTTATTGAATACATGTGGCAACCATGAGGCTTACATAAAATATCTTATAGTTATAACAGTTTGTTTTAGGCTGACAACTTTGACTGCATACAAAGCTCTACATTTTGACTTCTCTCATCACATTTTATGTTATTGAATGTCACAATTTACAACTCTTATGTATCTTGCATTCATTATCAAGTTACTGTAGCTGTAGTTATTCTTAATACTTTTGGTTTTTAACTTTTATTCTAGAGTTAAAGTGATTTATACCCCATCATTACAGTATTAGAATATTCTGAATTTGACTGTATTCTTACCTTGGAAATGAATTATATAATTTCATATGCTTTCACATTGTCAATTAGTTTCTTTTTGTTTCAACTTGAAGAACTCCATTTAGCATTTCTTGTAAGGCAGTTCTAGTGGTGATGAACTCCCACAGCTTTTGCTTGTCTGGGAAAGTCTTAATCTCATTTTCATTTTTGAAGGACAGCCTTTCAAGGCATTATATTCTTAGTTGGGAGTTTTTTTCACTTAGCACTTTAAGTATGTCATCCCACTTTCTTCTGCCCTGCAATGTTTATTTTGCAAAATATACTGACAGTTTCATGTGTGTTCCCTTGTATATTATAGGTCATTTTTCTCTTGCTGATTCCAAAATTCTCCTTTTGACTTTTGAGAATTTGATTATAATTTGTCAGATGAAGATATCTTTATTTTGAATTTATTAGGGGGTCTTTGGGCTTCATGGATCTGGCTCTTCGCTTCCTTCTTCAGATTTGGGAAGTTTTGCTCATTATTTCTTTAACAAAGCTTTATTCCTCTTTCTCTGTTCCTTCTAGAAATTCCATAATGCACATATTGGTTAACTTGCTTGTGTCCTATAATTTCTGTAGGCTTTCTTTGCTCTTTAATTCTTCTTTCTTTTTGTTCCACTGACTAGGTAATCTCAAATAATGTATCTTCAGACTTACTGATTTTTTTTTTTGCTTGATGGAACTATGCTGTTGAAGCTCTCTATTACATTTTTCCAATTCAATCAGTGTGTTTTTTTAGCTTCAGAATTTCTATTTGTTTCTTTTATCTGGTTTTTATCTCTTTGTTGGACTTCTCATTTTGTTTTGTTTTGTTTTCCTGAATTTGTTTATTCATCTATTTGTGTTCTATTGTATCTCACTAAGCTCCTTTAAGACAATTATTTTGAATTCTTTGTCAGGTAATACATAAATATCTATTTCTTTGGGGTCAGTTATTAGTATTTTATTTTATTCCTTTGGTGGTATCATGCTTCTCTGATTATTCCTTATCTGTGGCCATTTGTTGGTGTCTGCACTTTTTAAGAAATAGGTACCTATTTAAGTCTTACATACTGGCTTTGGCAGGGAAAGCTCTTAACAATCAGCTGATTTAGAGATCCTAGTTAGGTTATCTGACAGGGTGCATGGACAGGGTTGCTGCTTACATTTTTGGGCAGGCAGGCCTGGTGCCAGCCTGTTTATGGGTTAGACTGGAACCTGTATCAGTGGGATCTAGCCCAGACCTGGGGTCTGTGGGTGCCAGCCTGGTGCCAGGTTGAGTCTAGAGGCTGAGTCCTAGGGTGCTGGCCTGGACCTGGAGTCCAAAGGTGCTACTTTGTGCTAGAGTGGGTCTGAAAGCTAGGGCTCTGGGGCTGACCTGGAGACTAAGACTGTGGGGCCAGCCTGAGTTTTATTATAATTTAACAAGCTTATCCAACCTGCCTTATTTTGTTGTTGTTCTGTTTTGTCTTGTTTTAGGCTTTTAGCAGCCTGAAGCCATGGTTTTTAGTTTCTGTCTAGTGACAAGCAGAAAAATGGGGAATGGGCTTTACTGGCCCAACCAGAAACAGAAACTGTAAGAATCCATGACTGTATTCTGTTTCTTGGGTATCCCTGAATCCTGCCCATGCAACCTTGATAAGAACCCTAAATGATAGGGTTCCAAGTGCTTCTAGGTTAGTGAAAATATTGAGTTACTGAAAGAGTAGCAGGCCTGGAGAGGCCCTGGAAGCTCTTGCCTCCCCCGACCCCATGCCCTGCCCTGTACATCTCTTCCATTTGTGTTCCTGAGTTGTACCCTGTATAATAAACTGATAATAGTAAACAGTCTGCTCTCCTGAGTTCTGTGAGCCACTGTAGTAAATTATCAAATCTTAGAAGGGGGTTGTGGGAACCCTCAATGTCTAACTGGTCTGTCAGAAGTTATAGGAAGCAACCTAAGACTTTTGACTGGCATCTGAGTAAGGGGCATTCTGAGGTGGGGGTAGTCTTGAAGGATGAGCTCTTAACTTTTGGGGTCTAACACTAACTCCATGGAATTGAGCCATTGGATACCCAGTTTGTGTCTGGAAAATTGGCTGTTGATGTGGAAAAATCCAACATTTTTGGTATCAGAAGTGTTCTATATGTAAAACAGATCATAGTATTGCCTCCAGAGAGTATCCACATGGGGAGAGCAAAACTACACTTACAAGTGTCATCAGAAGAAAAATTCTCATGGCAAGGTTTAGCG
Organism: Cheracebus regulus; assembly: GCA_963574635.1. Classification (NCBI taxonomy): domain Eukaryota; kingdom Metazoa; phylum Chordata; class Mammalia; order Primates; family Pitheciidae; genus Cheracebus; species Cheracebus regulus. The sequence continues at coordinate 6,908 of CAUYQU010020412.1, read as the reverse complement.
TTAGGCATATTGTTTCTTAATAAACCATAGGGAAAGGCCTGCCTTTTCTTTCCTTTCTTTTCTTTTCTTTTCTTTTCTCTTCTCCTTTATTTTCTTCTTTCTCTTTCTTTCTCTCTCTCTTTCTTTCTTTTCTTTCTTGATAGAGTCTTGCTCTGTTGCCCAGGCTGGAGTGCAGTGGTATGATCTCAGCTCACTGCAACCTCCATCTCCTGGATTCAAGCAATTCTCCTACCTCAGCTTCCTGAGTAGCTGGGATTACACCTACCACCACATCCAGCTAATTTCTGCATTTTTAGGAGAGACAGGGTTTCACCACATTGGCCAGGTTGGTCTCGAACTCCTGACCTCAGGTGGTCTGCCCACCTTGGCCTCCCAAAGTGCTGGGATTATAGGCGTGAGCCACCATGCCCAGACAAGACCTCGTTTCTTCTTTCTAACCTGTTTTCTCACCTCATCTCTATGATGTCTTCAGGTACTATGATCAGAGACTGCCCCTACCTGTCTTGGCAGAAACTGAGTGCAGAAAAACCATTGGCTTAAAGTGTACACCCAAGCCTACGAGATTTAGGACTTAATTATAAGGCACAAAAATGAAAGGAGGTGGGTGTCAGGTGGGTGTCATTGGGTAGATAGATAAATAGGATGACTAAACATTAAATACAGTGGGAAGTGAAGGGTGAAAGATGAATGTTAAGGCCAAGCGTGGTGGCTCACACCTGTAATCACAGCACTTTGAGAGGCCAAGGCCAGAAGATCTCCTAAGGTCAAGAGTTGTAGACCAGCCTGGCTAACATAGTGAAACCCCATCTCTACTAAAAATACAAAAATTAGCCAGGTGTGGTTGTGTGTGCCTGTAGTCCCACCTACTTGGAGGCTGAGGCAGAAGAATTGCTTAAATCTGGAAGACAGTGGTTGCAGTGAGCCAAGATTGTGCCACTGCACTCCAGCTTGACTGAAAGAGTGAGACTCCATCTCAAACAAACTAACAAAACAAATAAACAAACAAAGATGAATGCTAATGAGGGAGGTCTATAGGACATTTCTGAAGGCTCAGGGAACACAGTTAAGGTCTCCTATCATGCCCTAGAGACCAGGAAAGTGAGACGTTTGTGACCCCTATGGAAACTGCAGCAATCCTGACCCTGTATGATTTTGAAACATAACCTGAATCTTGAATAAAGAATTTTCTATTCTTTACTCAAGAATAGAAAAGTTATAAGTCAATGTTTCTTGAAAAGACTGAAAAATCAGCCTCCCTACCATGTAGATTCTACAAGCAATCAGTAACTATGTTCATTCCTGATTAAACAGGTTGGGCAATGTTCCTCTGATTGATTTTTTGCTGGTGGATTTTCTGCCTTTTGCTAGTGGATCTTCTACCTAGAATGAACATTAGAATCACTTCAGGACTATCTTGATGCCTAGTCCTCAATTTCACAATATAAGTTTAAATGATCTGGGTTTGAGCCTCAGCATTAGTGTATTTTAAAGCTCCCAGGTGAATCTAACATGTAAGGTTAGGGTCCTGAGAGTTGAGAATTCTATGTGGATTTTTAGAAGAGGAGAATTTGTTAGCATCTTTTGACGCTATCAGTGTGGAACACTGCGATTGGGCAGAGTCACTTCATCCAATTCCCAGCACATTAATGGTTGCCTCTGGCTGACACTGTAGTGCCTGGGCTGACATAACTGGACCCACTGAGATAAAAATAGCAACAGAAGTAGAAAATATTAATGGATACCTATGACCAGTTGTGGGGCTTCCTAGACTCCTCCTCCAAGCCATCTTATATACCAGGTCACTGGTATTCTAATAGAGTGCTCCTTATTAATTAACTCATACTACATTAATATACTGTGCAATGCCTAAGAGTAAGATGAGCACCTCACACCATCCTCTGCATTCCTAATGTAGACCCATCTCAACCTAGCAGCTGCTCTTGGGTGCTGTCACCAAAGCATTAGGTAAGCCCTTCTCACTCTGGATTTCCTAAAAGGGACTCAGACTCAAGTACACAGTATGCTTTCACTTTTTAAAGTGTAAGCCAAGAACCAGTCCCCAATACCTCACAGTTCAAGGATTTCCAATGGGTCCTTTTGAAGACCCATTATTATGTCTGGGGCTTAACAGGAGCAACGTTTCTCCAATTCTCCCCCAAAGCAGGATGGTGGGAGCAGGGCACTCAGAACGACAAGCCTTCTATCCAGACAATTCTCTTAACCAGTGTTCTGTTTACAGTATTCCACGGAAGTGGCCCTCACTGGACTTGAAGTGGATGGGTACAGCCCTGCCCCTCTTCCCCATATAGGCTTCTGATAGAGAGGTGCACACAGGGCTCACAGCAGAATTTTCTCCAGGTAGCCACTCTCCCAAATCCTCCCTCCCTCCTTCTCTCTCTAATCCTCTTGTCATATCCTTGAACCACCCGAGGGATTCAAATGTCATGGAATAACTTTTAAAATGCATTTCTTGTGGCCAGGCACAGAGGCTCACTCCTGTAATCCCAGCACTTTGGGAGGCTGAGGCAAGCGGATCACGAGGTCAAGAGATCGAGACCAACCTGGCCAACATGGTGAAACCCTGTCTGTACTAAAAATACAAAAATTAGCTGGGTGTGGTGTCATGCACCTGTAGTCCCAGCTACTCGGGAGGCTGAGATGGGAGAATCGCTTGAACCCGGGTGGCGGAAGTTGCAGTGAACCGAGATCACACCACTGCACTCCAGCCTGGTGACAGAGCAAGACTCTGTCTCAAAAACAACAACAACAAAAGCATTTCTTTTATAAATCTGCATAACCTGAAATCTCTCCTATCTGGGCTGGTAAATTCTAAAATGAGACTCTAAAGTAAGAAATGGTATCGTGCTGACCTAACCAAAATGAAGTTAAGGACAGACAGACATTGACCAGAGATTACCTGCCTTACATGCTTCATAGCTAAACTCTCAAGGTTTTCTGGAGAAACCCTAAACTGCTAAAACTGTGTCCTTTGATACCTCTATAGGGCTTATTCTAATACAAAATGTCCATTCTAACCTCTTAGCTATCTGTCAGCTTATTAGTTTACTCGAATATGTTCAAACTAGATGCTCTGTGTCTATACTCTACTGGCTTTCCTTCCTTCTCTTTCCTCTTTCTAAAATCATGTTTTTGCCTTTGATCTTTGACTCCACCTTTTATTCAACTTCCTCACATGTGAGTTAACAATTTGCATGCTTAATAACAAACCGTAAGAAATTGCATGCAACATAATCATAAAAAGTCTCTGAATTATTCTTTGACAGTGTGTCAATCAAAAAATGAGGCAGGAAAAGTTCCAATTATCATATCCTGTGATGGAGCTCAGTAGGCAATTGTGGCAGAGGCTATTAGTTATCCTCCAATAAGAGGAAAGTTAATATTGGGGGATAACTAATAGCCTCTGCTATTAGTCAGTTGTCCTCTACTTTATCTTTTGTTTTGCTTTCTATCATTTCTATTGGCCATGGTCAACTAAGGTCTGAAAATATTAAATTGAAAATTTAAGAAATAAACAATTTATAAATTTAAATTGTGTGGTCTTCTGAGTGGCATGTTAAAATCCTGTGCTGTCCTCCTCTGTTCCACCCATGATATGAATCTTCTCTTTTTTCAGCATATCCACGCTGTATACACTACATGCCCATTACTGTATTTACAAAATTATAGGGTTCGGTACTCTCTGCAGCTTCAGGCATCCACTGCGGGGTCTCGGAACATATTCTCCACAGATAAGAGGGGACTGCTATATTTTAGAAGTTCTGCTTTTTAGGTGGCACATGACTTTGTGAAGAAAGACCCTCTTCCCCTGTGAAGAAAGACTCTTTCTTTACCCTCTGATGGTTCAATAACTGAGTATGTTAAATAAACTGACAAAGGGGAGATTTATAGGAGAAAAAGTATACAAATTTATCACATGCACAGGAGCATCACATGAAAGAAACGTAGGTATTCAATAAACAAGTGAGATTCAGGAGCTTATATGCCCTCTCCACAGGGGAGAGGAAAGGAGGGATGCAAGCAATTTAGGGGAAAGTAAATGATTTGGCAAAAAGAGGAACCCTTAGGAAAACAGAAAAGAGACTGTGATTGTTCTTGACAAAGATTGTCTAGGTGTGTTATCGATTTCTTGTCTCCTGTCCTGTGATATGAGTTAGTTTTCCAGGAGACTGATGATAACTGAACTCCTTAGGAGGAGCTGTCTTTAGGCAGCAAGGGGAGGTCAGTGAAAACCTCTCCCCACTAGAAAGCAGTCCCAATCCAGACCCCAAGAGAGGGGCCTTGGATCTTGCATAAAAGAGAATTCAAGGCAAATCTATACAGTAACATGAAAGCAAGTTTATTAAAGAAGAAAGGAAACAAAGGAATGGCTACTCCATAGTCAGAGCAATATGGGCTGCTCGACTAAGGACACTTATAGTTATTTTCTGGTTGTATGCTAAACAAGGGGTGGATTATTCATGAGTTTCCCAGAAAGGAGTGGGCAATTCACAGAACTGAGGTTTCCTCCCCTTTTTAGACCATATAAGGTAACTTCTTGACATTGCCATGGCATTTGTAAACTATCACTGGTACTGGTGGGAGTGTCTTTTCACATGCTAATGCATTATAATTAGCATATAATGAGCAGTGAGGACAACCAGAGGTGACTCTCATCATCATCTTGTTTTTGGTGGGATTTCGCCAGCTTCTTTACCACATGCTGCTTTATCAGCAAGGTCTTTGTGAACTATACCTTGTGCCAACTTAGAATGCTTAACCTCAATGCAACCCAGTAGGTCTCAGCCTCATTTTACCCAGCCCCATTCAAGGTGGAGTCACTCTTGTTCTGAGATCTCTGTCACCTGCATTTGCTGTTTTCCAAGTGCCTTCAGCTCAAAGAAATTAGTATAATGATGCAGCATATTTTGGTGTGACATTTTCTGAATTCCTTCATCCCTTTACAACAATCCTTAAAAAACCCAGAAAGGGGTTCTAATTGGCCTGGCCTTGGGTTGTTTACTTTGCAATCCATCAATATGGCCAGAGGATAAGATGTTTAGGACAAGTAGTCCCTGTGAGAACGACATGGTTAGCCTGGAAAGAGAAACAGTTCTCCAAAAGAAGGTCTGCATGTTCATATAAGAAGAGTGAGGACCTGGGCAGATAAAGGAGTATAAGTTCACATCATGGATTTTAAAGATTCCTTAGGCAGGTGCTTCCTGTTTGGATGGCATAGCCCTTCTGTGGTCATTATGGAAGGTGGCCTAGGCTAATTGCCAATTTGAATCTAAAGTAAGAAAGCTGAGTGTTTTCTTTGATCTTGAACTTGCTTTTATTTCTCACTTGCGCTGCCCTGATAAGTCTACTTATTATCACTTTCTCTATTTTGCCCTATATCCTGCCTGGTCTCTGTTATGTTTCTGTTGAAAATCTTATTCACACATTTGTGTGCTCATCTTGATTATAGAAAATTTTATTTTTAATGCTTCCCTGTCTTTGCTTTATTTCAAACCCATAGACTCAATCATCAGGTCTCTCACACACACACACACACACACACACACACACACACACACACCATGCAAAAAAACCAATCTTGAATGACAGGAAGCAAAAGTGAAAGCTTTAATACCATGTGGAAATCAAGGCAAAAGTCAACTTTTTGGATAAGCAGACCCATCTAAAAAGCATAGGGTGTTTTGTTGTGGCAGGCGATGATGATGAGAGAGAAACACATCTTTAACTTCCGCATCAGGGAGTAAATAGGAAATGGCTAAAATGGAAAATTCGAGTTGGACTATATTATGTAACTATTTGAAAGCAAATGCCAAAGGAGACAGCAAAAGGAGATGAGTGGTTGATTGTGAGGCATAGGAAGTAGTGGGAAAAAGAATATGGCCCCAAGGGGCTAACTTTATAAGTCATCTTGTTGAACTATATTATACAATTTTGTGCATGATAACTTGACAAAATAGAAGTAAAATGAAAGGAGCCCTAAATCTGAACCAAGGGTCTTGAATTTTGGCCTGCCTTAGCTGATTGCTCAGATTTTTCTCTTTCCTTCTCTTGGTTTCATTTCTCTCTCTCTCTCTCTTTTTTTTTTTTTGAGACACAGTTTCTCTCTGTTGCCCAGACTAGAGTGCAGTGGCACAATCTCAGCTCACCACAACCTCCGCATCCAGGGTTCAAGTGATTCCTCTATCTCAGCCTCCAGAGTAGCTGGGATTACAGGTGCATGCCACTACGCCCAGCTAATGTTTGTACTTTTAGTAGAGATGGAGTTTCACTGTGTTGCCCAGGCTGGTCTTGAACTCCTGAACTCAAGTGATCTGCCCACCTTGGCTTCCCAAAGTGCTGCGATTACAGGCATGAGCCACTGTGCCTGGCCTTATGTGACACTCAGAATTCCAGCTGAGCTCCTGCAGCAAGCATGGTCGCTGACCGTGCTTCCCTTGGAAGCTTCCCTTAGTCCTCTGGGCTCAGAAACTCATTTTTTTGGCCCCGTAGGTAGATGGTTTCATTCTGGGTCCCTATTCCAACATTATTAATCACACTCAGATGAATGTGTAAAACAAAAATGCCATTTTTAGTACCTGACAACTGAAGAAACCTGCTAGACCGGCAGGTGGGTAGCTGGTTGTAATCTGTCCTTTGGGATCTAGAAAGGCTTTTTGGGTGGAAGTGGCTGGCTCCAGGAGATGAAGCTTTCTCTCTCCTCTTTTTCTCTTGAGACAGTGTTTAGCGCTGTCGCCCAGGCTGGAGTGCAATGGCACAGTCATAGCTTACTGCAGCCTTTACCTCCTGGGCTCAAGCAGTCTTCTCCACAGCCTCCCAAGTAGCTGGGGTTACAGGAGTGAGCCACCACACCCAGCTGAGGGTTTCTCTCTGACTTATTCTCCATTAGGAAT
>CAUYQU010020411.1:0-56543 GCA_963574635.1 Cheracebus regulus | reverse complement strand
CCCCATGTTATGCCTCCCCAACTCCCTACCCCTCACTGTCCCTCCCTTAGTCCCCCTGCCCCACAGAACCCAGTGTGTGATGCTCCCCTCCCTGTGTCCATGTGTTCTCATTGTTCAACACCCACCTATGAGTGAGAACATGTGGTGTTTGATTTTCTGTTCTTGTGTTAGTTTTCTGAGAAAGATGGTTTCCAGGTTCATCCATGTCCATACAAAGGACACAAACTCATCGTTTTTTTTAATGACTGCATAGTATTCCATGGTGTATATGTGCCACACTTTCCTTGTCCAGTCTATCATCGATGGGCATTTGGGTTGGTTCCAGGTCTTTGCCATTGTAAACAGTGCCACAATGAACATACGTGTGCATGTGTCCTTATAATAGAGCAATTTGTAGTCCTTTGGATATATACACAATAATGGGATCGCTGGGTCAAATGGAATTTCTATTTCTAGGTCCTTGAGGAATAGCCACACTGTCTTCCACAATGGTTGAACTAGTTTACACTCCCACCAACAGTGTAAAAGTGTCTCTATTTCTCCACATCCTCTCCAGCATCTGTTGTCTCTAGATTTTTTAATGATCGCCATTCTAACTGGCATGAGATGATATCTCAATGTAGTTTTGATTTGCATTTCTCTAATGACCAGTGATGATGAGCATTTTTTCATATGTTTGTTGCCTTCATATATGTCTTCTTTTGAAAAGTGTCTGTTCATATCCTTTGCGCACTTTTGAATGGGTTTGTTTTTTTCTTGTAAATCCGTTTTAGTTCTTTGTAGATTTTGAATATAAGTGATTTGTCAGATGGGTAGATTGCAAAATTTTTTCCCATTCTGTTGGTTGCTGGTTCACTCTAATGATTGTTTCTTTTGTTGTGCAGAAGCTCTGGAGTTTAATTAGATCCTATTTGCCTATTTTGGCTTTTGTTGCCAATATTTTTGGTGTTTTAGTCATGAAGTCCTGGCTTATGCCTATGTCCTAAATGATTTTGCCTAGGTTTTCTTCTAAGGTTTTTTGGTGTTAGGTCTTATGTTTAAGTCTTTATTTTCAAAACTATATGGAAGAGAGGGGAACAAAAGACATATGTTGCTTCTTTATAACTTGTGTTAGGGATTACTGTGTTTTATTTCTGTGTAGTCATATTCCTGATGTAGACAGTGCAGACTCTCTATTCCATGGACTCTATAGTATCTAATAAGATGAGGATGTGTTTAGCCAGATAGGCTTAGTGTGATATAGCTTATGCCGAACTCCCGGAGTGGAAGTAAAATATCCCGTAGTCTTCCTCAGCATGTGTCTGTGTGTTTGTCTGTGTGTGTCATATTGCAAATATTTATTTTGGAAAGAGTTATTCCATTTCTCATTTCCTGCTCCTAAAATAAATAAATATAGAAACAGGCATATCATCTTTAACTGAAGTAAAAAGTTAATGATGAACTGGAGAAATGTTTGAAATTTATATGAGGAGAAATAGTTACATACACAATACATAAAAACTGTATAATTAACAATAAAAATTGTAATAAATAAATGTTTAAAATATATGTAACTGTAATTTGTAAATGGACAAATACCAAGACTCATAAGAGTGTTTTCAGTGTTTACTCCTCATTAGTAATCCATAAACTTAGAGATTTAAATACATTTATCCATTATATTAGCAAATTTGCTGTTGTCTTTTTTCTCTGATGATAATATACTGTGTGAGCTCCCTTCACTTTTGATTTGACTTTAACTTGGAGCAATCTTTCTGAAAAGTCATTTGTTAATACAGATCAATGATCTTTAAAATGTATATCCCATTTGACCCAATTTCCTCTTTTAGGAAATTATAATAGATATATTTAAAGCCTATTTTACCATCAAGAAGTGCTTTGAGGCATTGTTTGAATGTTAAATTTTTTTGTTGTTGTTGAGGTAAAATTCACGTAACATAAAACTAATCATTATAGGCTGGGCACGGTGGCTCACTCCTGTAATCCCAGCCCTTTGGGAGGCTGAGGTGGGTGGATTACCTGAGGTCTGGAATTTGAGACCAGCCTGGCCAACATGGTGAAACCCTGTCTCTACTAAAAATACAAAAATGAGCCAGGCATGGTGGTGGGTGCCTGTAATCCCAGCTACTTGGGAGGCTGAGGCAGGAGAATCACTTGAACCCGGGACACAGAGGTTGCAGTGAGCTGAGATTGTGCCACTGCACTCCAGCCTGGGTGACAGAGCGAGACTCCACCTCAAAACAACAACAGCAATGAAAACCAAAAACAAAAAACCCCAAAACCTTGAACTCAGGAGGTAGAGGATTCAGTGAGCTGAGATTGAGCCACTGGGCTCCAGCCTGGGTGACAGAGTGAGATCCTGTCTCAAGAAAAACAAAACAAAAAATCATTTAAAAGTAAACAGTTCAGTGGTGCTTAGTACATTAGCAGCATTGTGCAACTGCTACCTCTGTCTTCTTCCAAAACGTTTTCATCACCTCTAGAAAAGTAACCATTAAATATTCACTCCATATTCCCTCCTCTTCCCAGCTCTTGACAGCCACCTGTATGTATATGTTTAACCAGACTAGGCTTTTTTTTCCTTTTCTTAATTATTCTGCTCCACCAGAAAGGTAATATATATTGAGTACATTTGTAACACTTAGGACTCTAGGTTGCAAGTGGCAGAAATCCATCTTGAACTAAATTAAGACAAAAAGGGATTTAATGATATATATCACTAAACAGTCTAAGGGAACATTTGGCATTAGAGATGGCTGCCTACAGGGATGTGGTCAGGGTACTTAACCAGTCTCATATCCACTCTCTCTTTTCCCCACCTGGTGGCAAATAATCTGTACCCTTGGTTCTATGTTTTTGTTTTCTGTGCTTCTGCTTTGTTTTCAGGCCAGCTCTGCCAGGTACAGGTGTGATGGTCCCTAGCATTGCCAGCCTGACATGTCCTGGCAGCTAGTGACCCTTGAAAAGAGAGTGGCTAGTCCCCTAGGGACTGTACCCATTCTGTACCAATCACTGGTGAGGGAGATGGTGTACTGTGATTGGCCAGCCTGGATTACTTGTCCTGTTCCTAGATATGGACTCTCATTCTGGCTCCTGTATTTCTGAGAATGTAGAGGAAAGGCATTCTGGCACATTCCCTCCCAAAACAAAACTACCTATAGCTCTGCCCATGCCCATTTGTATCACATGAAGTTCATTGACTTTTGTGCTAATAATCATAAGTCATTAAGCAAACCTTAGATGGCATTCTGTACATTCTATTTAAGATTATAGGAGTTATATTTGAAGATTATTTATCTAATTTTTTAATTAAAATATTATTTTTGAGATAATGGGTCTCTGTCACTCAGGCTGGAGTGCAGTGGTGTGATAACAGTTCACTGTAGCCTTATCTCCCAGGCTCAAGTTAGAGGATTATTTTTCTAGTTTGATGGGAATAAAGGGTCGCCCTTTTAACAAATGGGATTGCCCACTCTTTAAGTCTACAAAGCTTAGACTATTTCCACTGTCTTTTTAAGTCATTCCACATATACCGACTGAGTGCCTGCTATTTTCAGATGAAGCCCTAGCACTCATGGGACTTTCATTCTATTAGGGTAGATGGACAATAAACAAATAACAGGTTGGGCGCAGTGGCTCATGCCTGTAATCATAGCACTTTGTGAGGCTGAGGCAGGTGGATTGCTTGAGGCCAGGAGTTTAAGACCAACCTGGCCAACATAGGAAGACCCCATCTCTAAAAAACAAGAACAGGCTGGGCGTGGTGACTCATGCCAGTAATCCTAGCACTTTGGGAGGCCGAGGTGGGTGGATCACCTGAGGTCAGGAGTTCAAGAACAGCCTGGCCATCATGGTGAAACCCCATCTTTAAAAAAAATTAATTAATTAAAAAAAAAAAAACAAGAACAGCAGCAACAAAAAATCAAATAACAAATATATAATACAATTTCAGGTAATGATGATAAAAAAATTAAGCTTGATAAGGGTACATATGTGCTTATTTAGATATTGGGGTCAGGGAAGTCGTCTCTGAAGAGGGGTTTGGACTGAGACCTGAGTTAAGCAAGGGAGCAGCTTTGTGATTATTTTTGGGGAATAGTGTTCTAAGCAGAGGGAACAGTAAGTACCAGCCTCTGAGTCATAAGTAGACTGGAAATCTCATGGAAGTCAATAGGGATGGAGGGGTGGAGAATAGAAGGAGCTGGGAAAGGAGCAGGGTTGGGAGAGGAGAGATAAGGGTAAGATGACGTGGGACTTTGGAATCCCAGTAAGGACTTGGGATGTTACTCTAAGTAAGATAAGATGGGGCACCCCCCACTGGGGCTAAGAGTAGAGGAGTGATCTCAGCTGACCTTTAGGTCTAAAGGAATCAATGTGGTTCCCTCATAGAGACTATGCTTGCTTGGTTAACCTACCAGAGATTGGTTTTCTGACCACAAGCTTTCTTTGTAGCAAAGCTTTCTTTGGCTTACTTTATAAAAGGTCAGCTCTTTTGCCCAAAAACTGACCAGTGTCTCCGGTGACTGGAGACAGACAAGGAAAGAGGGAAGAGAAAGAAGTGGTGCCAGAGAAAAGGAATGAGTGACTGTGGAAGCTGTGGCAAGGACAGGCATTGAGGAAGATGGGGACAGATAGCCTGTGTCCCTCCTTACTGCAGCAGCAAGTGGTGATGAGAAGACAGGATGGAAACACTTTGTGGACAGTGGGACAGGAAAGCTGGAGCACAGTGGGCCATGCAATGAACCCACACAGTGGCCTGAGCTTGTAACAGTATGGAGACAGGCTTGCTGTTATCCTCAACTCTGTTCACAGGCAGAGAGCAGGCACATCAAAAAGTGCCCCTGATGCTGACCAAAAATAGAGATCTGTCAGTGTCTGGAAAAGAATGAGACCAGAAAAATGTTGATGTGTCGGTACAACAACAATTTAATATGAATGGTTGCGAAAGGCAGCAAACACTGCAGATGGGCTCTATTTCAGTTATCTACCTAAATTAGGACCCCAGTTGTGCTTTATGTTGGTCTTTTCTCAGTGGAAAGACCTGAGGGAATCTTGATCTTTAGCTCAGTGTTAATTGCAAAGATGTGTTTCTATGAGCCAGTGTTGCTAACTGAACCTTATGTCTTACTCAGAAAGGTGGCTGTGGCGTTTCAAAATATGGCTGTATTAGAAGGTTAGCTATGTACAGGAGGAGAATCATATGTATTCTTCCAGAGACATCATTTCTGAGCATAAACCATCTCTTTAGCACTTTCATAGTGTGCTATGAAGACGTTTCTGCTTTGTCAGTTGATAATCAGTCAGTGCCCGGTTTAAGCAGAACAAGGAAAGGTTGACTCACATGGACTAAGGCGCCCAGGTCTTGGGAATGGGTCTCACTGTGACTGGAAATTTCATCACTTCTTTGCATTCAAAAGTGTCAGATATTTGCTCATTCCTACCCAGTACTAACTGCTGAATGGCTGGACAGAGAAATTTCTTCCTGCCTAGTTCTATTATTTTTTTATGCTTTTCAGTGAATGATGTCTAGAGAAACACAAAGACAGCAAAGCTCCTCCAAACAACTAGGTCATTCCAAGGCGTTATGTACCGTGTATGTGCAGTTACAGAAGGAATGTAAAAAGTTGGAGCGAGGAAATTCAAGTTATTTGCTGTTTTTTACAACATTTTAAAATTGGTAAAGATACTCTTACATATATTGTTTGGGTCTTAAGTTTTCTTCAAAGTTGAAAAGTAAGACAGGTTTGGAGAAAAGGATGGCCTCGTGTCATGATTGATGAGTTTTTTGTGGTAAATATTCAGGCTTTGAAAAACACCTCTTTCTTGAACACCTTGGAAGTACCCCCCAAAACAGCTTTATAGCTTTTTCTGGTTATACAGTTTTACATGCTCATTATAAACATTTGGATAACATGCATATATGAAAAATAAGTTAGGTATCAAAGGGTCCTCAAATTCTGTAGTCCCCTGCCAAGCGTTACTGAAATCCCGGTGAACATGCTTTTGCTGAGTCTCGCTTGGGTGCATTCCTTTCTCTCTTCCCTGCACCCACCTCACTTGCTGCCTCGCTTACACACACAAACACGGTTTTACATGAATAGTCATTGTGCATGGTCTGACACTATGTTTTTGACTTAAAGCCCTGGATATTTTTCCACATCAGTAAATGAAGAATTACATAAGACTTAAATGGCTGTAGTGTATTCCTCTGGACTCCTGTAACAAAATTCCCTGTCACCCATCCTTCAGGTCATGAGTTTCAAGCCTTTACATGCTGTTAGCAGATTGTGTGCCTGTGAATGGCTGCCCAGGGACCAGAAGGGCCTTTGGTTTCTTGTGCTAGGGACACAGCAGAGGTGATAATACTGGAGGCTGCTCACAAGCTGGGGATAATTTGATGATTTTCTGGAGATAAAGATGGTCCCTTGGGGAAAGCCACTTCAGTCTTTACTGAGTTAATTTCACAGAAAAGCCACCCTTTTGAAGTGTCCAGAAGGAAGGTCATTCCACTTGCAAGCTGACTCTGGTGTACTTTTTAAACAAACCAACTTCTGAGTGCACTTTTCTATTTAATAACTATTTAGTTCTCCGACTTGTACCATTTCTCTCCTGTATTCTTTTTGTTTTATAACAAAATAAAACAAAATATAATTTCCAGGTATGTTTCCCTGAACCTCCTCTCTCACTTGTTTTTAAAGTTACAATATCTTTTTTTAAATTTTATTTTTCATTTTTTTGAGAACAGGTCGGGCTCTGTTGCCCCAGCTGGAGTGCAGTGGCACAATTGTGGCTTAACTGCAACCTCCACCTCCCAGGCTCAAGCCATCCTCCCACCTCAGCCTCCCAAGTGGTTGAGATTACAGGCATGTGCCACCATGTCTGGCTAATTTTTGTATTTTTTGTAGAGATGGGGTTTCACTATGTTACCTAGGCTGGTCTTGAACTCCTGGGCTTATGTGATCTGTGGGCCTCGGCCTCCCAAAGTACTAGGATTACAGGTGTGAGCCAACATGCTTGGCCAACTTTCTTTTAGTAATACACTTAATTAGGTGAACAATATGGGACCCTGACTGCCGGGGTTCCAGTCCTGGCAGTGACCTACCCTTTCTAGTGCGGGTAAGAATGGTACCCACCATCCTGTGGTTGTTGGAGGGTTGAGCCAATGTATACAAAGCTGCTTTGTGAGCTCTTATTACCATTAATCATAATTATTTGACATGAGACATTATTGAACAGCTGTAGACACTCTCCTCACCACTCGCCTCCTTTTTTGGGGTAGAGATGACTACAGCTCCTAGGCTGTAAGAGAGCTGAAAGAGAGGTAAATATATTAAAATGTCTGTAACTCACATTTGATTGGGATATCAGTTTGTATAGTATGTTTTATTATATTGGTACTTGATATCCGTTAAAAACAAAGTTTTAGAATCCTGCATTTGAGAAATGTGTGTCAGAAATGTTAAGTAAAAATAGCTCTACTTTTAAAAACTTTAACACTAAGTATTTGGACTATATACAGAATTACTTTTACACAAGGACTGTTACCCCTGGCTAACAAAGTGTTACTATTTATCTGATTTCTAAGAATTTGATGTTCTACATCTGGTTTACTTTATAGGTATAAAGAAATGAAAACAATATGCCCTTGGAAATGAAGTAGGATTAATATAATTTCTTTGATCTTTTTAGTTGACACAAGGGTTTGTTTCCTGTTGGAATTGGCAAATTTTATTTCAACTGTCTATCTACAAGGATATTTTTGGTTGTAGGTAATAACAAACTCAAATATAAGAAAGTAATAAGAATTTCTTTCTCCTATAAAAAGAGATCCCAAGGCAGGGAGGCCCCAGAGTTAGCTAATTCATGAGTTTGGTGATGTTGACAGTGCAGGCATGTTCCACCTCTTGGCTTTGCCATCCTTAGTGTGGCAGGTTTGTCCTCAAGGTGGCAAAATGCCCACAGCCATTGCACCCAGATAGAACGATATCCAAAGACAGGAAAAAAGGCGACACTTCTTCCCTAAAACTAGTAAAGCTTTTCTCAGCTATCTTGATCAGACTTCCTCCTGTTTTGTATTGATCAGCAATGGGTCACAGGCTTGGGTCACTGGCAAGGGTCTTGTTGCCACTATAATTGGCCCAGCAGTATCAGGTCATCTCCCTGGGGCTAGGAACAGGCCAGGATCCAAAAAGGGTACTGCTTTGTAGAGGAGGAGATCCCTGAGCAAATGTAGCCTCTGTTAGGAAGAGGGAGGGTCTGTTTGTGAGGGGTGGACAAGGTGAAGGAGCTGGAGAGAAAGCAACAGTTTCTTCTCCAGGCTGCTCTCAGTTTTTAGTTTAAAATACTATGGAGAATGCTTGTGGAAATAAATGGTCAATTATGATAAATTTTTGAATATGCATTTATGGAATTTTTTTACAATTTAAAATAGTATAACTAGTATGTACAACATGGCTGTAATTGTATGTAAGAAACCTATTAGTGGAACTAAAAGGTGACTTTGTTTCGTTTCCTATGGTCTTAGTCCCTTTGTGTTCCTATAAAGGAATACGGGGTAATTTATAAAGAAAAGAGGTTTATTTGGCTCATGGTTTTGCAGGCTGTACAAGAAGCATGACACCAGCATCTCCCTCTTATGAGGGCCTTAGGAAGCTTCCATTCATGGTAAAAGGCAAAGGGGAATGGTCATCACACGATAAGAGAGAGGAGGAGGTGCCAAGCTCTTTGTAACAATCAGTTTTCATGGGAGCTAATAGAGGGAGAACTCACTCATTACTTTAAGGACAGCACCAAGATGTTCATGAGGAATCCACCTCCATGATCCATACATCTTCCACCAGGCCCCACCTCTAATACTGGGGATCAGATTTCAACACGAGATTTGGAGAGGACAAATATCCAAACTATATCATTTGTAATAGGAATATACAATTTAGGCCCCAACATGCATCCACAAGCTTTATGCCAGAGTTCTAGATTTCCCTTCCTCTCTATGGACCAGGCTAGTGGTGCTTGGGTGCAGGTTACATGTGTGTCCCCTGTTGGCCCTGGAGAGGGGTAAAAATTGGCTATTGGATTAGCAGTATGGAACTCCTTAGCGAAGTGTTAGGGAGTGGTGTCAAAGCCTGATTGGACTGGATGCTTTTGTTGGGTGGGTGATTTAAGGTGTTTGTTTTTTTCTTTCTTTCTTTTTTTTTTTTTTTTACCATGAGAAAGTTTATGATTACACTCATACCATTGTTTCATCTTGCTATAAAATTACTTAAAACTATTTCTTTTGCATATAAATGAAAAAAGATTAGAATATTTGTTCAACTGGAAATATTGCTAGGCACAGACATCTGCAACTGCAAAGTATATAATACAGAGATTATGACGAACAGCTCCGTGGCTGAAAGCAGTAGCAGGCACCCTGGGCCAGCACCTGGGGGCAGAGGGGAAGGTCCTGGGGGCAGGGCGGGCGGGCAAAATCACATCGCTTCATTAGAGGGCGGGAGTTGGAGTGTGGCAGGCACATGATCCTGCAGGAGCCTGCTGGGCCCCCTGCCTTTTTCTGAAGTGTGACCCCTGTCCCTTGGGTCCCCAGGACACCCAGGGTGGGTGCGTGGCCCCAGGAAGACAGGTTTTTTAAGGCACAAGGAAGCCTAGTCGTGGTCAGGGCGCCTACCTGTAGGCCCCACGCCCGACCAAGGCACGGCCTGGGGGTCTGGCCCCAAGGATCTGGCCCCGGGTGAAGCCACGGCCCGAGAGTCTGGTCCCGGATGTGAGGGCTGGGAGCTCCCGCTGCCACAGTCACCAAGAGCCTGAGCTGTCACCTGTCACCGCAAGGTTAGCAAGGTGAACTAGATTTAATTTTTTTAAAAACAGGTAAACTGATTTCTCTTTAAAAAAATAGTCTCTGGTCTGTTAAGGTCACTTCAGCTGCTTTTGAAAGTGCCTTTTCTCTGGAATGATGGAAGTTGTCACCAGGGGGTCCGGCCGTGGGGGGCTCATGCCCCTAGATGGTGGACTTGGAGAAGGAGACCCGCAGGTGGTGGCTCTCCCCGAGGTCGTGGTTGTGCAGGTCAATGAGGGCCTGGACCGCCTTCTCCACGGAGCCCATCTGGATCAGCGCCATCTTGCGGTCCTTCTGGAAGAACTTGAATCCTTTGACGATACCCCCGTTGCTGGAGAAGAGGACCTTGAGATCTTCCTCAGACACTGAGGGCGGGATGTTGGAGAGGTGCAGGGTAGCTGAGGGTGGGAATATGTTCTGGAAGTTCTTAGAGCCTGGCTTCTTAAAGCGGTGCAGGGGCGAGTTGCCATTGTCCTTGGTCAGGCCCTGGTCCTCCTGGCCCTCGCGGGGAAGCTGCACGTTCTGGTGCTTCGAGAGTGTGATGCGGATGGGCTTCCCGTGTAGCTTGTGCCCGTTCAGGTGGCTCATGGCCAGCTGGGCCTGGTTGCCGTCCACCATCTGCACCAGGACATTCTCCTTCTTATTGAACAGTATTTTTACACGCTGCACGTCGCTGTAGACGCCGTAAAGAATAAAGAGGCTTTGGGGTGTGACTGTCTCTGGGTTGAGGTTGCTGACCAGCAACACAGAATTTCCTGCCCCAGCCAGGCCCGTAATGGCGATCTGGCCTGCTGCTGCCGCTGAGGGGATGGCCAGGGGGGCCAGGGCTCCGTGGACATTGGGAACAGAGAGGCCGAAAGCTGCGGCCGTGGTCTGGTCCAGCGAGGGCTGGCTGTCCCCGGAAGGCAGGTCTGGGCGCGTATAGTCATGGCTCTTGTCATTGTTGTACTTGACGTTGAGGCTGGTGAGCTTGGAGAAGTCAATGCACAGCATACAGCAGGCGTTGTAGATGTTCTGCCCGTCCAGAGACAGCTTGGCATACTGAGCGCTCACGGGGTCCGCATACTGCAGCAGGGCCTGGCACTGGTTGTTCTTGGTGAAGGTGATGATCTTCAACACGTGCCGAACTTGGAGAAAATCTGGTGCAGCACATCCAGGGTCACCGGGTAGAAGAGGTTCTCCACGATGATCCTCAGCACGGGGCTCTGCCCTGCCATCACCATCCTCGTGTCCACGGCTACCGCCGAGGCAGCCAAGGCCAGGTTACCCAACTGGACCAGGTTCATGGCCTGCAGGGCCGCCTGGGCGCACACTTGGTTGAAAGAGCTGTCAGTCTTCAGCTCCTTTTGGTTGGAGAACTGGATGTAGATGGGCTGGCTGTGCAGCACGGCTGTCACCGAGGTGTAGTAGTTCACCATGGTGTTGGCAGCCTCCTCCGTGTTCATCTCGATGAAGGCCTGGTTTTTCCCCTTCAACATCAGATTGGTGACCTTCCCGAAGGGCAGCCCCAGGGAGATGACTTCCCCTTCGGTGACGTCGATGGGGAGCTTCCGAATGTGGATCACTCTGGAGGGGACGCCAGCACTTCTGCTGTTGCCTTTGAACTTCTTGCTGTCCATTCCCATTTGCTGCAGAGGCCGAGTTGCTGCTCACGATAAACGATCCATTGGTGACACAAGTAGAGAAAAGCTCGTCAGATCCCTGCTTTGTACCAACTGCTATATCTGAGACAATGCCGTCCATGGCACACAGAGCAGACCTGCGGGGGACGGAGTGGAGGTGCCAGAATCGGTGTTTGTTTTATTATACATCATAAATTACATATATACAAAAATTGTTTTTTCAAATGCATTAAATATTTAATACAAAATTTAAAAAAATTTTCTGTATCCAGTACATGGCCTGAGATCTGATAAATACTTTCAGTTGACTCAGGGTTGAAACTGAGGCTGGGATTTTATTTCATGAATATGTTAGAGGGAGAAAGAGGTAGATGGGCAGAAGGACAGTGAAAGGACTGATTAAAAAGAGGAACTGTGGAAGCTAAATTGGGAAAGAAAGGAAGTGAGGACTTGAGGGGCATCAGAGATAGTGATAAGATGGTGGGGTTATTGGATTCAAGGACCCACTAAGGTTGAAGCGTTGTTGGAATTAGAGTTCCAGAAGGAGTGGGTGGGAAGGTTAAGAAATAGCAGGTGACAAGAGAGTGGATTGCTTGAAACTGAGGCTTGCAGGTGGGGAGATTCTAAGTAACCACAGGGTCTAGGATCTGGCTGTGGGTGTGGGTGGCAGAGGTAGGTAGAGGACAGCTTCATTAGAAATGAGGGAGTCAGGCATCATCTGCATAAATGTTGAAACCACCAAGAGTGAAGACAGTGCTAGTCGTATATAGAAACACAGTAAGTCAAGCCCTGGAATATTCAGGAGAGTGTCTTAGGATGTGGAAAAGATTGTGCAACTCCATTCAATGAAAGTTGGTACAGATGTGGTTGGAAGCAGATGGTGTGAGCAGCAGAGGAGCACTTTGTATGTGTGAAGAGAAGGACCAGAATAGTCTGGAGATTGCAGCGGGGAGCAGGGAGGCCACCTATTTTATCTTAGGCTTGGTGGTATGTGAGTATAAGAGGAAGACAAAAGCCTTACCAGGCAGACTGCAAGGAAGCAGTGTGCTGAGGGGACTTCCAGATTTCAGGTAGAGCTGAAAGGAAACAACCTTTAGAGATGGCATCGAAGAGGGGATTTGGTGAGATTTATTGGGTATAGTGGGTGGGAGGGTAGGGTTAGGAAGCTAGGGTGAGATTAGTGATGCCCAGAGCTGTATGGGGGTGACAGTCAGAGATGAAGATTATGTGGGAATTGGATTTCCCAGGAGATGGATGGAAACCTGAGTGCAAGGCCTGATGGGACATCTCCTGATATATACCTAGAGAGTGGTCCATGATCACTTCTAATTATAGTCTCCTTACTGAGTGTGGTTTCTTAGGCAGCTCATGGTAGCCAGGTGAGGAGGAGGGAATGGGGGGTCTTGCAAGAAGTAAGGGGAGGGTTTCCCATCATTTCGGTGGGGTGCTGTATATTAAGGGAGGGGCCAGGATTATCTTGAGTATGTACTTAACTTCTGGATGACTTCAGGAGTAAGTCCATATCAAGTATTTCCAATGATATTTATGCTAAAGTGGGTATAGATTGAAAGTATAGTACTTCAGATAATTTTTCTGATGTATGAAATCTCGATGATATTGGATAAGTGTACTTGTAGAATGGATTTTTGTTTTTTGGTTCATAAAACTTGCAGAAATTCTATAAATAAGCAGTGACAGAGATAAGAGGGGGTAGTGGACAGGGAAGGTGTGGGGAAGGGTGAGTGAGGTTGAGAGTGGTTTCTTGAAGCAGAAAACCAAGAAGGGATTTGCTGTTGGTATTTTGGTTTGTGGGATAGAACTCAGATGACAGGCCAGGAACTGAGGGAACCTCTACCATCAGCTGCTGGCTGATTCAGTAGGAGGAATGAGCTCCCTAAATGAGAGTGATTATGTTAATTTTCTTTAAGTTTTGAAACTCCTTGTGACGATTATAGTAAGATCTCCACCACTTTTCTGTGATCTCCACCACTTTTGCCCACTTTAATTGAGAGACAGAAGGAAATTATGGGCCTGAGGATATATTCTATTTCAAAAACTGTAATTTTGGTAATATTTACTCATATAATAGTTATGCCTTAAGTTTTACATTTGTAGCAGGCACAATATTTATGTGCATGTAAAACAAATATGATGGTGATAATTCCTTTCTGTTTTGTTGAAAATAACTTGTTGAAAAGTAAAAGAATATAATTAAATTAATATAAATTCACTTAAAATATATCAACAAATTAAAAAATTTTAGTGCTGAGGAGGATGTTTCTGATTTCAGATTTTTCTTACATAACATAGAGACTTTTATATAATAGATGGTATATAAATATTAGGTAATTTAACAATATGAGTGCTATTGGTAACTTAAGGGATGAACATACATGTGCTCCATCGTTCTTTTGAAAATGTTACTATTTACTAGAAATTAATACTAGCTGCAAGGTGGATCTTCATTGCTTGTTCCCTTGTTTTAGTAATTTATCATCTGTATCTAGGGTAGTAGTCCAGACTCCTGATTTGGAGGAATCTTTTTTGGTCCATTATTGTAAGAGGTTTTACCTTGATTTTGAAAAATTTTGTTATTTGCTGTGACCTTCAGGAATGCTTGAAAGGATTAATTATGAAGCCTTTCTCTATATATAAATTCTGCTGATTGATATGCTTATTTAGTACACATGTATTCAATACCTAAGTCTTGGCTGAGTGGAGACCTGACACTCTGCCCACAGTCTGGTTGGGGAGACTGAGATATAGAAGTGGGAGGGACATCTAAGAACAGTGGGCGAGGAGCCGGGCAAGGTGTCCTTACATGCAAACTGACTTGCAGGGATGAATAGAGCTCAGCTAAGGGGACAAAAGGGACGCTGTGCCCCCTTCACAGCCCACTTTCTGTTCCATCCTTCCCCACCTGGGCTTCTCACACCACATCTTTGACTAGATCTCAAGTTTCATGCCATGATAGCACTGGGGCTGGAGTCTTTTGTCTGATGCATTAAGTTTTCTGTGTGTAAATTAGTATTTTTATCACATGAATACTTTGTATTTTCAAATAATCAGTCCAGGAGACTTTTTTTTTTTTTTTGAGACGGAGTTTCACTCTTGTTGCCCAGGCTGTAGTGCCATGGTGTGATCTCGGCTCACTGCAACCTTCGCCTCCTGGGATCAAGCAATTCTTCAGGAGACATTTTAAAGTCTGTATTTATAGGCATTTTTCAGATGTGAATTTCTCTTCAGTAATAATGATGATAAGAGTGATGATTGGCCATTAAAGCCAGCCATCCCTGGTATCCCTCCTGTTTTATGATGTGATTACCTGCTGAGTCTGGAAAGTCTTCATTTTGTAGGTGTTGCCTCCTGACTTGGATAAGCTCCTGACCTGCAGTTAGCACATTGCTGCATGCTGGTGTCAGGAAAAGGAGTCCCAGTCTTCACTTTGGCTAGCATCCATCACTGTTGACAGAAAGTTTGTGTTGTGGGCAGCCTCAGTAACTTGGATTCATTTTTCCTGCTTTTCCTTCTTTAATGGAGAGGATAATGTATTATACTGGAGGGTATCTCTTCATAAGTTTGCTGGCCCTCATGACTGGTGAAGCTGTTCTGTGCTGAGTTTCTTCTGCACCAACATTTCTATAATGATGTTGCATAACAAACCTTCCCAAACCTCAGCAGATTCCACGAGCCTTACAGCAATAGGCATCTATTTTTTTCCCTCACTGTGTTGGGTCTGTATTGGCTGGGCTGGTTCTGCTTCTCACGGATGGTTGCCTGGGGCTGGCTCCAGACTGGTGGGTTGGGTTCAGCTCTTCTTCATGAGTTTTCTCCCTGGGCTCTCCCAGCAACCACTGTCACATTTTTAAGGCCTTTTTGGCCAAAGCGAGTCAGGAGATCAGTCCTGGATCACTGTGGGTGGGCAGCATCCAAATGTATGGATGAAAGGAAGGAATGATTTGTAGCATTTCTGCAAACTACCCAGGGACCTAGGCAGTTGTTTAAATGTGAAATCACCAGAATCATGTTAGCCTATAAGTAAGTAATGGTGCATTACTAATGACATTCATCCTTGTTGGCATTTTTTGTTTTATGTCTGACTAGTTCTTTTGCACTTCATTATTTTCCTTGTTCTCATTGAATGTTTCCAAATGACTGTTACATTAAGTTGTCAAGTTTGCCCTACATTCTTCACTTATCCTTTTTCCCTATCACCATGCTGTTATCTTGATCATCAGGCCTTCAGTGCCATTATCCAGGGAATTTCAGTAAAATAGTAAAGGACATTTATCTTCAGCTACACATAGGACTGTAGGCAGGGCTTGATGGCTCTTAGTTCTGCGGTGAGAATGGAGGGGTGTGGGTGGTATAGAAGGTGCAGGGGGTCATTCCATATCAGGGGAGAACTGAACATGAGCTTCTTCCTCCTCTTGATAATATCCCACAAGGGCTCCTGAGTGCCATGAGGACTGTTTCCCTACCTTTGGCACTTTCTAGGGGTCTGCTAAAGCAGGTTTCTATGAGACTGTGTTATGACTCTTACAACTAAAAAGCAATAGAATTGCTATCGAAGAGGATTATATGTGGAAGGAAATAGAGGGATAATCCCATTGGTTTTGTGGGTATGTTTATTGCTAGTACTTACTGCTGTATTAGGATTAGTGACCTTTGCTAGGAGCAAAATAATTCTAAAACTACTAACATTTCTATAATGTTGACTGAAGCTCTTATAAGCACTCTACATATGCTCATTTTATCATCACAGCAGCCCTATGATATAAGAACCATTGTTAGACCTATTTTTTTTACCCCCAAGATGGAGTCTCTCTCTGTCATTCAGTGGTGTGATCTTGGCTGACTGCAACCTCTCCCTCCCAGGTTCAAGGCAGTTCTCCTGCCTCAGCCTACTGAGTAGCTGGGATTACAAGCATGCACCACCATACCCAGCTAATTTTTGTATTTTTAATAGAGATGGGATTTCATTGTGTTGTCCAGGCAGATCTTGAACCCCTGACCTCAAGTAATCCACCAGCCTTGGTCCCCCACAGTGCTGGAATTACAGATGTGAGCCACTGCGCCTGGCCTGTTAGCCCTATTTTTAAGATGAAATTGAGGCATGGAGTGTTTAAATAACTGGTCCAAGGTCCTGTGGCTTCTGCAGTTGAACTCGGGCAGTCTGCCCCGGAGGTTTTGCCCTCAGCCTTTGCTGTTACCTTTCAGCTAGATAGGGAGAAATACCTGTCAGCAAGAGATTTAGCTGGACAAAGGGGTGGAAGAGGGTGATTCTGGGTAGTACGTAGAAAATTATCTTTGAGGTTTTAGGTGAAAATAATGGAAACAGTTTACAATCTGTTGATTGGTGGTGCAGGAAAATGAGAAGTTATAGGAGATTTCTTTAAAAATTCAGAAATGACCTCCAGCTCTGCCAGGCTATCTGCCATTTGCTTGCCTGTGGTTAATTTGGACACACATCCCTGAGTTCTGTGATAGTAGTAAGTCAGTGTGCTAGTGTCCATTCTGTGCCAAACCCTGGAAGCCATCCATTCAAAGGCAGTTTCCTGTCTGGACTCTGGAGTGCAGCCTTGCCCTCCCTCCCCCTTCCATACAACACTGAGAGGCTATGGGGAGAGTTCCATGAGCTGCTTCTTCAGTGTCACTCACTCCTGTTTCTTACTTTGGGCTTTTCTTCCTTCCCTTTCTTCTCTGGCTCCCCTACTCATCCTTAAGGTGATGATTTATTTCTTTCATATTCCTGCCTGATTAATTCCCATTTGTCCCTGCGGCCTTTGTACCACTCAGGTATGGAGTCTCAGGACCAGGGCAGGGGTTCTGTTGACATCCTCAGCAGGCTGTTTTACCTTGTTTGGGCAGGTCACATGAGATCCCGACCCTGAGGTTTCATTCTCTTAATCACACCTGCACATCTATATCATTGGGCTGTGGTGAGGGTCAAATAAAACTCATGAACATTTCCTTTAAAGCATAAAGCATGACATAAATGTATGACATTAGCATTCCTAGCCTCCCCATGTGGCCTTTATCCACTCCCTGCCTTTGTACCCAGCTGGGCTTTCAGCCATGGTGCCTGTTCTATTACTTGTTTGTTTACCTGTGCAGCCCTGAGGGCCTTGGGTCTTATTCTCTTTGAATTTTTTAGAGCTTAGCACAGCACTTGTTGGCATGGGTTAGGGGCTTATAAATGTTTGAATGAGTGGATCGAGAATGCCTGTCTAAAGGAAGTTTATGGTTGTAGTTGTCATCATCTTCTTTTTGTTTTAATTGAGCAAAGCCTTCCTGTTATATCTCTATGTTGCTTGAAATTAGTCTTGTTAAAAATTAGGCTTTTGATCCTTTCTTGTGTTTCTTTTCACAGGATGCTAAATTCCATTGCCTGTGATTGCCTTCCCTGAGGCCTATGCTTACTTTATAAATCCTTCTGATGAGTCTTTAAAAGAAAAGACAAATAAATGATTCTAGATTTTGAAGTAAAGATATAAAATATCTGATATTTGTTATTTGGCTGTTCATTTAACAAATGTGTTGAGTACCTTTCATGTACCAAGCTCTGTTCTTCAGACTGGGGATGGAACACTAAACAAAGCAGATGAGATTTCTGTCTTCATGCCGCTTAGATTCTAGCAGCCAGACAATGAGGCAGCAAATTAATAAAGGGATGATTTCAACTTGCCTGAAGTGCTGTCAGTGGGAATCACGTGAAGAGAATGCTCAGACCAGTTAGGAGTTCTTACCACATGTACATAAACTTGGTGTGCTATAGGTGTTACGCTTCTGGGTTCACTGTGTATCGGGTTCCCTGAAATGTATCTAGTTGTCTTGTTAGTGAGTACTTAAGCTCAGCACCACCAATGCCTTATCCACAAGAAAGACATTGGATGGCTGAGGATAAAGGTGGTTGTTACCTGGACTTTTGGCCTCATGAGAACTTCTCAGTGTATCAGAGGGCTCCTTAAACTTGATGAGGACCCTCTTTGTTTGGGTGGCTGATATTTGAGTGTCTGAGGGAATGAGGGAAGAAGGGAGGGAAAGATGGGGACTTATTGATCTCCCAGTAGCTTTCTGTGCCAGCTTGCTGCATCAGCACACCCACATCCTCCTTGCTAGGGAAATTGTTTGCCAGCTTATGGCATTCTGTGTCTGAGGCACATTCACTGCAGAGCCTACCAAGGGAGAGGGCCGGGGAGAGGATGGAATATGGAGTGACACTTGGGGGCACTTGCAGATTTCTTTGAGGAAGTCATGTGTGATCCAGGTTCTAAAGGATGAGACCTGTTGACTAAAAAAGAATTGGTGCTTTAA
The DNA here is from genome assembly GCA_963574635.1 of Cheracebus regulus. Taxonomy (NCBI): domain Eukaryota; kingdom Metazoa; phylum Chordata; class Mammalia; order Primates; family Pitheciidae; genus Cheracebus; species Cheracebus regulus. The sequence goes on along the minus strand of CAUYQU010020411.1, from coordinate 37,769 downwards.
ACAATTAAAGTTAGTTTGATTCAGAAGTCTTGCCGAGGTTTGCAACCAGGGAGAGTCTTTCAGAGAGTATGTTAGACTGCTCCAAAGTAGTGCTTTAGCCCACAGTTTATATACAGGTGGTGCGCTCTACACGTGCTCAGTTTTGTTAATTGTGCTCAGAAGTTACATTAGAGCAAAATCTTATCAAGGTCTGGGTGTGAGCGTCCATCTGGTTATAGATTATAGAAGCATAATCATTAATCCTGTCAGATATTATCTTATGTACAGGAAGAGGCAAGGGCTGAGATAATGTATCTTTTCTGAAAATGCAGTGATTCAGGCAGGAATGTGGGAACTGGTGCTGTATCTCGCTTATCTTCAGGGCATTCTTCTGAAGGGCTGCGCACCAAGTCTTTGAGTCAGGGGCTCTGTAAAATTCTGCTGGCAAAGGATTTTGTGAAGTTCTGCTGTTATGTAAGCAGGATGAACAAATGTAGTGTTTACATTTGTTATTTTGTCTTATGCTTTGCTACTGAACCAGCTGCATGAAGATCTGGAAGTGGGGGTAGCATCCTGCAGGGGCTCCAAGTGGAGAATGTGTTTGGGAAGTTTGGGGAATGGAAAGAATTCACAGTGGCTAGAGGATAGGGAGTGAAGGGGAGAGTGATGTGTAGTGACATTGGTGTTGGATGGGGGAAATCGGGCAGGGCCTTGCCGGCCATGGTAAAGAGTTCAGATTTTAAGTACTACTGGAGGCCAGTGGAAGGTTTTGAGTAGCTGAGTGATCTGATTTGATTGACTCTGTTACATATTTGTGTTGGCTGCTATGGGGAATGGAAGAAGAGCGACGGCAGGGAACCCAGGCAATGGGCAGTGGTTGCAGCCTGTGTGAGGGCTCATGGCCACATAGACCAGGCAGGGCCATGGAGAGAGAAGCAGTCCAGGGCTGGAACAGGTGTTAAAGGCAGGCTAACAGAAAGGCATACTAGGGATGGGTAATGAGGAGTGACATCCAGGCTTTGGCCAGAGCAGCAGGGTGGATGGTGGTTCCAGCTTACAGAGACGGAAAAGCCTGAGGAAGAACGGGATCTGAGGGAGAACTTCCCTTTGGATGCGTTTAATTTGAGAGGTCTTTAAGACCCTCATGTGGAGAAATCAGCTGGCAGCAGTATGTGAGACTAGAGCCTGCAGTGGGAGATGTCAGGGCTGCAGATGGAAATCAGGAGTCCTCAGCAGAGATGAAATTTGTCTTTTGATAGCTCCAAGGATTTGAGGGTTAGGCCCTTTCTTTCCTATAGATTTATAAGTTGTAGTCATTATTTTTTCCTTGTATGTGTAGGCTAATTCACGAATTCTCAATTCATTCAAAAAAATATTGAACTAAATATTGTGCTAGTTGCATGGGACATAATGATTCATGAGAGAGACTGTGGGTTTTGTGAGGGCAGGGTATATGTCTAAAAGAAGAGACAGGTCATTCAATTAGAATTAAGTCAGGAATTCAATCAGAATTCCAACAGAATTAAGTAAAGTGTGATGTGTTCTGTGACAGGAAGCATAGAGTGGGGGCCACACAGCAGAGGCGTGGACCTAGTCTTGGGGTTAGGTGGGGATGTTTCAGCTGACTAGTGAGGGTGAGTAGGAGCCTAAGCTGGCTTCAGGAAGAGGGCTCAGTTAGTGATAGATGGGCTAGCAGTTTGCATTAGAGTTGAAGTGTACAGAACTCTTTCTTGGAACTGGCAAATTCTGCACAAGGCGCTCAAGGATTCCTCAGCAAGATTGTATAGCTCATAGGAATGTTAATATTCATGTGGGTTGATGATACTAGTTTCTTTTTTTTTTTTTCCTTTCTTTTCCAATGAAACTACCTTTGCAGGTGATACTAGTTTCATTGCTACCTGTTTCACACAGTAAATTTGTTCCTTGCTAGGAATTTTCATAGCTCTTTGCCCAGCTTTATTTTGGTGCTATAAATATAGCGTGAAATTGGCAGCTCATAAGGCTTTATAAACACCTTACATGCATTATTTCAAAGAGCCAGGGCAGATTTTTGCATGACAAGCTTTTATACTGCTGTCAGAGAAAAACAACTCTTCAGAATCATCTCTGTTATTGCTAACATTATATAATTTGAACATCGTAATGTATATGTTCACATAGATTCACAGTGTTAGGACTGCAAAAGCAACTGGTACCACATTGGTGCAGATTGAAGAGCAATATATTTTTTCCTTAGTAATCCTTGTAGAATTTTAAGGAAGCTGTCTGTTTGTTTGTTGCTTTGTTTTTTTCTGTTTTTAAGAGATGGGGTCTCACTGTGTTGCCCAGGCTGGAATGCAATAGGTCAACCATAGCTCACTGTAGCCTCAAACTCTTGGGCTCGGGCAATCCTCCTGCCTAAGCCTCCCAAGTAGCTGGGATTATAGGTGTGAGCTAGTGCCTGGCTCCAGGAAGCTGATATTATTTATCCTCTGGTGCTAGTGTATTCTCCCGAGGTGCTAATTTCTTGGTCAGGACTCTGTAGATCGTACAAACAACCTTCTTTGCTGGGGAAAATGTACAAAGGTGTGTTGACAGTGGATGACTGACTACTTTGACCCCCAGCATTGTGAGGTTTTACCTAGGCTAATCAGGGCCCTTGGAAGAACTGGCTGTGTTGGGAGTTGTCACTGTGCTAAGTTCCTCACACCCCCTGCTTATCTACTGGTAGTTTATGGTTTAGCAAAATTGTCTATTACAACAGGGACAACTCTAGGAACACATGGTAGGCCCTATAGTGTCCATACATGAGTGGGGGCAGGTCATCTAGAAGCCTGCGGTTGGGGAGCATGTGCTAGTTCGTTTGAGCTGGTTTCTCTTTTCATTCCCAAGAGAGTTATGTAGATGGGGAGGGAGGGAGGGAGCAGAGCTTGGTCCATTTAGGAGCTCCACCAGCAAAGTTGTTTTTCAGAGGTATAAACCCATCCCTCTTCACAGCCTTTGTCAAAAACTGCCTCCTCAATGAACCTGTACTTCCTCATACCCTAACAGAAAGTCATGTTGTCCCTCCCCATACCTGCCCCCACTTACCTCCCACGTTCTGGCTGGTCTGTCATTGCTGGTCCCTGTCAGCATCGACCTCCCTGGATTGGCTTCACAGTCTCTTGAGCAGGGCTGAGTGGTGGGTGGTACCCAAGGTGCAGTTAACTCTCTTAGGAGGAAAATAAACAAATAGGAATTTTGTTTTGTCTTGTAAGGGAATGAAACTAGTTGTACTTGCCTTCGTTTTCATGAAGGTTGTTTCTAAATTCTGGTAATTGTATAAAGTGAATTGTCATAAATGGAAACTTTTTCTTTTCAGATAATGTGGATGCAAGTGATCTTAAGCAGTTTTTTGAGACCAACTATTCTCAAATATATTTCATCTTCTATGAAAATTTCATAACACTGGAAAATAGTTTGAAATTAAAAGGTAAGCATTTCTGTAGTTTTTTAAACATTGATGAATTTTTATAGTTGTATATTCATGAGCCACAAATTAAACATTTTAAAGCTTTGTTTCTTGCTAAGCCTTTAGCAAAGCTGTGAGAGCATGGTGGATGGGGTGGCATCTGTGTTTCCCTTGAGCTTTCACTTATACAGATGTTAATTGAACAACATATGGCTAGCAAAATTAGCAGAAGGAACCCTTAGAAAACAGGAATTTCAAAGGAATAATTTACTTAAAAAGAAAGAAAAGTAATACATGCATACCATTAAAAAATTTAGATTCCATAAAAGGTAGAGCTCTTCTTAGGACGTGTATGGGAAATGCATTTCTTTTTCTTGCAGCAAAAGTATGTGAGAGAGATTTGCAAGAAATTTGATAATGCTTGCAAGGAGCCTTCAATTCTAGGATAAGGAGTTTGGACTTTGTTCTTGAGGTGGTTAGAGCTCTTGAAAGCATTTGCTACTATGACAAGTGTCTTGTAAAGTAGCAAGTGAACCAGAAGCAAGAACACTAATTGGAAGGCTGAAGCTGTCATTCATGTGAGGGATGGTGATGCCTGATCCAGGGAGGCAGTAGTTAAGGGAAAAGTGTTGCGTCTCAGTGGTTCTGCCATCTGTGAGACTTGGTTATAAGGGAAAGGGAGAAGTCAAAGGTACTTTCAGGACACTTGAGTTTGCTTTGTGAGGTGTCATTAGCAGTAGGAACCTTGGAGGGAAGCCAGATTTGGAAGCCAGGAGGGTGAAAGACGCTTTGGGCAGTCTGTGTTTGAGGGTCCTTGGGGACACCTTGGTATAGGTGTTGGCTGGGCAGTACAATATAGGTGACTAGAGCTTGAGAGAAAAGAGGTGAAATCATGCTAAGGGAAAAAGTATATTAAGAGAAAGTTAGTGATGGTCAGAACTTTTAGATAATTCCTTATTTTATTGGGTATATGCAAAGAGAAGCGATGGAGTAGGGAGAGGGGTGCCAGGAAAGGGTTTTGTCAGAGATGCCAAGGGAAGAGAGAGTTAAAGGCACGCAGGGTCAGCCTGTTGGTGCATGAGGTGCAGCTGGGCTGGGCAGTAAGAACTCATCACGTGGTTGTCAGTGAATGCTGAGAGCAAGGTGCTAGGTGAGGAGTGGGTTGGAATCCAGACAGATGGACATGGAGTCACAGGGTGGTGAGCTGGTGAAGGTGATCCATGAAAATATGCTTTCAGAATGTTTGATGTGAAGACACAGATTGTATCTCACCCTGGTCATGGGAAAGTTATTGAGGAATGCATTGGTCTGTTTGCAGGCTGAGGAGTGGGTCAGCTGGAGGGGAAGATGATTGAAGATGCAGGTGTTGGGGAAAGTGGGTTGAGACAGGTCAAGGAAAAAGAAGAGACTCGGAGAGGAGTGTACAGGTGACCTTTCTATGTAAGGAGGAGCAGATAAGAGGGTAGTGTAGATACGGAGACATTTTGAGGTAGAGAGGAAAAACTGAGGGACCCCTTGTCAGATGCCCTGATTGCTCCTGTAGAACAGAGGCAGTTGCCAGTCATGGAGCAGAAGAAATTCGGGATGAGGCACCATGGTGGTCTTTGATTTTGGCCATTTTTGCAATCTACTGCAAAGAATTGTAATGAAGAACCAATAAAAACAGAATGAGATTTTTGAAGTTTTTTGCTTTTAGTATAATCTATGTTTGATTGGAGTTCAGGGAAGACAGTGTACCCCAAAAAAGGAATAAAAGAAAATGTCTACTAGGAATAATGAAATCATCTTGTGATAACTTCAGTCTTTGCAGTTATTCAGGCCAAAACTTCAGAGTTATTGACTCTATTTTCAAAATACATCCTGAATCACTGGCCTGTTCTCATTGCCTACACTGGTAACACTGAAACTCCTGATATCCTCACCTGGGTTATAACAGTAGCCACAGAAATGGTCTCCCATCTCCACACTTGTGCCCTCTTCCATCTCATAGTTTTTTTTGTCAAAAGGGCAGCTGGAGTCCTCCTTTAAAAATATGAGTCAAATCATGATTCTTGGCTTTTCTAAACTTTCAAATGGGTTCTTATTCCCAATCATTACAGTTGGCTCAGGCTTCACCTAATCTGCCTTCCTTTACCTCACCTACTTTCCAACCTCAGCTGTACCAGCTCTCCTCCTTGTGTGCTCCAGCCTTAAGGGCCTCTGGCTGTTTTCTGACTATGCCAGACATGCTCAGCTACAGGGACTTTGCACTGTCCAGTTGCTCTGCCTGGAACACACCTCCCCTAAATTTCCATATGGTTTGCTTCCAAACCCCCGCATTTCCATATGGCTTACCTCCTAACCTCAAAGGATCTTTTCTCAGATATTACCTTACCAGTGAGATGTTCTCCGACTTCCCCAGTCAAAATTGCATACCATCTTTTTTGGCTTCACTTACTGATTTATAGAATGCCTCTCCTGCCAGAATATTAACTTTTTGGGGACTGTATTCTCTGGCTTAGAATAATCCCTGGCATATAGACATTCTTGTGAATGTCTTTGTTGAACTGTGGGGATTCAGTTAGATCAGGAGTGTACAGCTTATGCTGCCTGTTTTATAAATTAAGTTTTATTGGACACAGGCATATCCATTTATTTATGTATTATAAATAATACATAATAGCTTATAGCTGCCTGTTTTATAAAGTTTTATTGGACACAGCCATATCTGTTTGTTTATGTATTGTCTGTGGCTGATTTTGTACTGTAACTGCAGACTTGAGTATTTCTAAGAGGCCTGCAAAGCCTAAAATATTAATATCTGATCCTTCATAGAAAAGGTTTGTTGATTTCTATATTAAATGATGTAGGCCAAGCACTTAGCACAATGCTTGGTACACAGAGAGAAGATAAAAAATGGTAACCTTTGCTGCAAGTGTTATAGGTTTTATTACTGTTGTTATTATCAATAGGACAGTGTGCAGTTGCCCAAAAAGATATACCACTTTTATAGTTATCTGCCCTATGACTTATATTGCCAAGTTAGAAATTTTTCTTTGTTTGTGCTGTGCATTCTGCCATAATTTAAGCCAATAAGTAACTGGTTGAGAAATGAATAAATTACTCATCATAGTTTGGTAACAACTTGGAAAACATGGAAGCTGTGTTTAAACAGCTAGCAGGGGGCAGCTCTGCCAGATGTGGACCCAAGCAGTCTGGCTTAGTTGTCTGTTTGGAATCCTAATGGGTTCTCCACACTGCCTCTTGCTATTTTTTGAATAAATGAATGTATGTTGAGGCTTACTAGTTTTAAGCTGTCTTTTAGTGTAATTTGTAATGTCCTAAAGTTTAAACGATGTCATGATAACCAATTCTTTTTTAATATTCCAGGGAATAATAAGTCACAAAGGGAGGAGCTGGACTCCATCCTCTTCCTTTTTGAAGTAAGTTTTGATTAATTCATTTTGCTTTTTATAATTCTTATTGGAATTAAAGTATTTTTGATCTTTAATTTTATTTGAATACAAATAAAAAAGCTATTGGTGGACATATATTTCCTTCTTTCCTTCCTTCTTCCCACCCTCCCACTTTTACAGTGCTGCAAATAATTGTCTTTTTTTGCAAACGTGGGAGAATTTTTCCTGTATGGATACCTAGATGTGAAATGATTAGATGGAAGAGTATGCACATCTGAAATAGCAGATATTGCTGAATTGCTCTCCAAAAGGTCATGTAGTCACACTGAGAAACTGCCCTGTAAAAAGTAAAAAAAAGAACAAAAATACCCAAAAATGTTACGTAAACTAACATGTAAGTCTTAGGTAAATTTCCTATACTTTAACATTGGAGATGATCTGTCTTTTATATATATATATATATATATATATATGCATATATAATATATATATCTGACATGCGGAAACTCATTTTTAATATATTATTTTCTACTAGTGAGGTTATGATCTTTTTATGCATCTGTGTATCTGTATGTGTTGATCATATCTTCAAAGTTGAAACAATGTTTGGGTGTGGTTTTTGATTTATTAAGCTTAAAGTCTGTCTTGTCCAAATGTATTAGATAAGTGGCCAGATTACGGGGACCTACCTGGAGAACACACTCAGAACTGAATTATAGATTCTGAAAGTTCACTGTTGATTTTTGAGAAATTATTTGTCGTTTAAGAGGTGTATCCTTAGGTTGGTGTAAGAGGATAAATTTTTATGGCTGTAAAGGAAAGGCCTAATGTGAACAGGTACAGAGCTGGCCGGTGGGGGAAGCCACTGTAGGAAAGATCTCCTGCAGTAGGAGAGTTCTGCAGGGGCTTATGGTGAGAGGCTTTCAGGGTTTATGGGAAAAAAAACAAGATATAGGAAACTTCTAGTCCAGGACTTGGCTTCATGACTAGTGCTCAATAACCCTGGTTCCCCTTTCTCTCCTTTGAGAGCTATACTTCTTTTCCATAGTACAGACATTGATTCACTGCATATTCTGTAGTGGTTATTATGTTTTCTGTGGTTACCCTCCTTTGAATGAAACCTGTGTAAATGAGTTGTTTTTAATAGGAGCTATAAGTAAGTGTTTTACTTACATATATATCTACTGACTATCATTTGTTTGAACTATTTTATTGACTTAATTATTTTATTTATGTAATGGTTAAAGAATCTATAACATGTAAGTTGGGAAGCATAGTCATAAAGCACATACTCTTGACACCCTCCCCCTTCCCCATGTTGGCGACTAAAAGCTACTTAAGTGCTCCTCCACCATCGTCTCACCTCTGTGGCAGTCACTCCCCTGCATTTTATCATTCTCTTTCTTTTAAAAAATGGCTTTACCACGTATATTTGTACCCGTAAGTAATTTCTTATATGGTTTTGTTTGATTTTGAGTATAATAGAAATGGTCTCCTACGGTGCATAATCACCTTTGACTTGCTTTTAACCTCAACATTAATTCTAAGATTTATCCATGTTTTTAAATTTAGTTCAAGTTTATTCATTCCCACTGCTGGATTACATGAATATATGCGATTCATTTAATTCCTACATTCTGTCTACAGGTTTTTTGTTTTCTTGGTAGACAGTCAGATTGTCTGTGAGTAAGCAATGGACATGCTTGCCAGTTAGTCTGCTCTCTGCCCTGACTCAGCCTTCCAGTACTTTGGTAAATGGGAGTGATAAAGGGGCATCTTATTTTTGATGTAAAGAGTTTTGTTAATGTGAAACATTAAGAGTAATATTTTCTGTACCTTTTTGGTAGATTTTATAACAAATTAAATAACTTTGTTTCTGTTCCTAGTTTGAGATTTGTTTAAAAAAATCATACATGGGTTTTGAAGTTTCTGAATTTTTTTTTCTTGAAAAAACTTGATTGAGGTGACAGTGATTCTTCTTGAGTATTAATATAGTGAATTGCAGTTCTAGATTTTTGGATGGACTTACTATTATTATTTGAGTCAGGGTCTTGCAGTATTGCCCAGGCTGGCGTACAGTGGTGTGAACATAGCTCACTGCAGCCTTGATCTCTTGGGCTCAAGTGATCCTCCTGCCTCACCCTCCTGAGTAGCTGGAATTACGTTTGCATCACTATGCTCAGCTAATTTTTTTTTTTTAATTTGTTGTAGAGATAGGATCTCCCTATTTTGCCCACGCTGGTCTCAAACTCCTGGGCTCCTGGTTTCTCCCAGAAGGTTTGTCTTTGCTTTTGCCAGGAGTCTGGGAATGCTCTTGATTGAGATCACTTTAGCTCCATTGAGGGTTCCGGTTTATTAATGGAAACTCAGGTTCAGTTCCCTAAACTTACCATGGATGGGGACTGGGGGCCGGAGGGAACAGCCACCTGTAGATCCTAGCGCTAGTATTGGCATCAGCTCCTTGACACTGCAGATTTTTCCTTTGAATGGTGCTCACGGATCAGCTTTTGGCTCACTTGTCTTCTGCTTCCTTTCTTCTTCCCTCTTTACCCCTCCTCCTTCTTCTACCATTTTTTAGTCCCTTGTTAGTTTCTCTGTGTTCTCCAAAGCCCAGTAATGTTTTAAGAATTACATTTGTTGTCATGGATCTAATGACTAAGTTGGCCTGCAGCAGGAAAGCCTTTCAGAGACCTTAAACCTATCCCTCTCATAGAAGTTTCAATACCTTCCCTTCACGTCCTTAAATTCTAGACTAAGGAGGGTGTTGATACTGATACATTACCATTTACAGAGGATTAGTTGCCTATATATTGGAATACATACATATATTACTCAAGGCTCATAAAACTTTCATTTTGCACCGTAAATATGAATGAATAATAAACTTACATTACTTTTTAATTATGCTTATGTTCCCTCTGTCTCTGGCTTTAGAAAGTAGATTGTAATTTGTATGTTTTATTCTGGGTGCTAAGTAACTTCATTGCTGCTTTGTAGGATAGTGCTGTGTAAAGCGTGTAAAGAGATAGTTTATAAGGGTTTGGAAGTGAATACTTATCAATTTGTAAATAATTGGGAAAGGCTCCCTTGAGAAGAGGTGGAATTAATAAGATGTGTTAAATCACAAAAGTGATACCATGTAGAGATATTCTGTAAATAAGAAATGGCTTGGAAGAAAGCATAGAGGTAAGAGATAAGAAGGCATGAAAGAAGAGTATGTAAAGAGAGCTGCTGTCTGCCTTTTAAGTCAGGGTTGCACTGAAAGGAAACCTTTGAAAAAGGAAACAGTAATTTTTAGGTGTAGAGAGTATTGGAGACATTACAGTATTCTGATAAAGTAAGTGATGTGCAGTGAAGGCCACCAACCAGGCCAGGTGATGGTCTCAGGCAGTGAGCAGACCTTTTTGCTTGCCTTCCTCTCTAGTGGGAACATTTGTACCTTTTGGAAGTTGGCCTTCCAGCTGCCTTTGCCTATCGCTTCAGATATGTGCACCACTTAGAGTTTCTGTTGTTGGTTCATAGAGATGTTTATCTTTTTTTTTTTCTTTTTCTTTTTTTGTTTTTTTTAGATAGAGTCTCCCTCTGTTGCCCAGGCTGGAGTGCAGTGGCTCAATCTCGGCTCACTGCAACCTCTGCCTTCTGGGTTCAAGCAGTTATTCCTGCCTCACCCTCCTGAGTAGCTGGGACTACAGGCGCTTGCCGTCATGCCCAGCTAATTTTTGTATTTTTTAGTAGAGACAGGGTTTCGCCATGTTGGCCAGGCTTGTCTTGAACTCCTGACCTCAGGTGATCTGCCTGCCTCAGCCTCCCAAAGTGTTGGGATTACAGGCATGAGCCACCACTCTCGGCCTATCATATTTTTTTTTACTATGCTTATGACTCTACTTTTACTGTACTTTAAATACATACTTCATCTATCATTGCTTTGTATTTCAAATGGAGATATGGGGATGATGGTGTGGGAGTCCAAAACATGAATTTACATTTACCATCTTGATTGGACTCTACATGTTTTACATGGACTAGCCTGTTTAATTCTTTCCTTCTGAAGTAGCTTTGGTCTTCCCAGTTTTTATGAATGAAATGTTGGAGGCTTTGTAGAGTTAGGTGACTTGCCCAAGGGTACACACTTAGGAAATGGGAGAGTAGGGATTTAACCTTTAGTCTAACTCTAGAACCCATTTTCTTAACTTACTGCCATGCTGCCTACCACTTAGGAGTGTTGGTATTATTCTGCTTCCTAAGCTGTATTTCATAGGCTATCTATATCAACATGTACTATTCTTTACATCATTCATTCATCAGACACATTTATTAGGTATGAACTGTGTCAGACACACGTAGATGCTGAAGGTACAACAATGAACAAGGCAGAGAGAGCCTCCTGTCCTCATGGAAGATAAGTTAGCATTTTGTGGTGACGTGAAGAGTCTACTGTTAAGAGTGAATTTATGTCAGAACTCCAGTAATGACTTCTGAGTCACAGAAAATCCTGAATGGTTCTTTTCGGAAGGGATATTTTGGTGATGGCTCTTGAATTAGTTACCTGCATAAGGGAAAGGAGGGTTGGTGTAGAAACACAAGGTACCTGGTGAATGGGCTTCAAGATCAAATAATTCACATGACCTTGAGGACCTTCTGGATTCAGACTTGAGAGGTTATTATTTATTTATTTATTTGAGATGGAGTCTTGCTCTGTTGCTCAGGCTGGAGTGCAGTGGTGCGATCTCGGCTCACTGTAACCTCCGCCTCCTGAGTTCAAGAGATTCTCCTGCCTCAGCCTCCCGAGTAGCTGGGACTACAGGTGCCTACTACCATACCAGCCTAATTAGTGTATTTTTAGTAGAGATGAGTTTTCACCACGTTAGGATGGTCTTGATCTCCTGACCTCCTGATCCGCCTGCCTCAGCCTCTAAGTGCTGGGATTACCAGTGGTGCCCAGCCTTGAGAGGTTATTTTAATGGTACCTGAGATTTGTTTTAATCCGGTGTGGTAAGGCACAGAAACAAGAAAGTGATTGTTATGAAGGAAGACGTTTTATTTATGCTCACAGTCCTCTAGAAACAGACATGTCACACAAAGCCACATAGGGAAGCACAGAAGCAAAATCAGTAGGCAGAGAGGAAAGAGGGAGAAACAGCCACAGAACTAAGGGCAGGAGCCTTTATTGTGGTTTTTGCAGGAAGGAATGAGCAAGGCCAGGTAAGCAAACTACGTAGGTTAGTACTGTATAGTTTGAATAAATTAAACTGACTGGGCTGTAGGGGGTGGACCCTGATTGTCCAGTGCCTGCTCCTTTGGTGATTAAGGCAGGGGCATACAGCCCGTAAAAGGACATGGTTGGAGTTATGGATCTGGGATTGGTTGGTTTGCATATCAGAAACATGCTCTGAGACACGATCTTTGGAAATTTGCTAATCCGGGGAGGGGCATCCTTCCTAGGCCACTGAGGCCCCAGATGTCAGCACATCAAGAATACAGAAAATAAGACAATATAATTAATTAATCCAGAGATACTGTTTTAAGCTTTCTGCCATGTTGTATGCCATCACCTTTTACTAGAGAAATAGTATAGTTTGGAGTTATACATATTGACAGAAAAGGCTTAATTTCAAAACTTAAATATGTTCTGGCATTAGAGTACCACTCATTCAGATGTTCTTCAAATATCACAGAATTTGAAATCACAGATTTCTTATTCTAAATTTTATTTAAATTACCCCACCATATTAAACCCTGTTACTGTCTTGTCATTAACCTTCCTAGAAACCTAAATGGGTTATTTATAGTCTATAAAGTATGGGCCAGGCTGGTCTAACACTCACAGTCCTCTCCCTGGTTGCGGGTGTAGCTTTCCTTCATATTTTGTGGTTACTCTGTGGAAGGGCTCTGTTGGGCTAATACTTTGCGCCTTTACCTCTCTGTGCGTAGTTTCACTTCTGCCTCTTAGTTTATTCAGTTCTCTTTTCAGGGACTGCTCTTAGCTCTTCTCCCTATCTGGCCCATTCTCTCAGGCTCTGTTCAGATATACCAATTTCTCCTGGCAACTCCTGCTGGAAGTGCTCATTCTTTCTTGTGGACTCATATAATAGCACTGCCTTGTGTTATTACTTGACTGTGGCTGGATGTCCATACTTACCCTTAATGTGGCTATGCCTTAGCTTCTTAATGAGACTGTAAAAATTCTAAATCCATGTTTTTCAGGGGAAGAGGGACAAGAACAAATAAAATGAACAAGAAAAGCAGATTCTTCTAAAGCCAGCAACTATGACTTGTAATCCTTTGTGATTTTTTTTTTTTTTATTTTGAGACAGAATCTTGCTCTGTCACCCAGGCTGGAGTGCACTGGCATGATCTTGGTTCACTGCAACCTCCACCTCCTGGGTTCAAGCAATTCTTCTGCCTCAGCCTCCCAAGTAGCTGGGACTGCAGACCCCCACTACCACTCCTGGCTAATTTTTGTAGAAACAAAAATTTCACCATATTGGCCAGGCTGGTCTCAAACTCCTGACCTCAGATAATCCATGTAGCTTGTGGCTACTGTATTGGACAGGAAGGCTCTAGAGTCCTCCAGTAGAGCTTTATTTCATCATCTGAAAGACCATTTTTCGTTATTAAACATGGTTAAATCCTTAGTATCTTGTACATTTGTGTCCTTGTGAGGCAGAGGACTTTGACTTAAGGTTTAGGATTTTACTGAAATGGTTTCTCTGGGCTTCTTATTATTACCATAGTGCCCTTGGTAATAGCACTGCCTTGTGTTATTACTGTGTTATTACAGGTTGGGGAAGCATGGCTTCAAAGTGACCCTCTGCAAACAGAATTGAAAAGCCATGCACAATTTTATTCTACTGTTTTCTTACATATTTTAAAATGAAAACAATGTTAAATAAAGCCTAGTCAACTTCCTTAGGGCTTCATCTCCCTACCAGACCTTCAGCGTTTCTTCATCTGTTCCCTCCAAGATAGAGAAAACAGTTTCAGTGCACTCCAGAATGGCGCACCATGTCTCTTTGTCACCCCTCCTTTGGAAGGAGATTCTTATTTGAGAAGCATTGATGGAAGAGGCAGACTGCAGCAGGTGAACTACACAGCAAGTACAGGTGACATGTGGGCTTCTTACAGGACATACAGAGAAAGAAAAATAATACCATGGATGCTAGGTTTTGCTTTTCCTTTAGTATTGAAATTTGATTGCTTGAGATTTACTATACGTCCATATGTGCTGACTCCCTTCGTTCCCTGGAGTGTGGTGGTTATGCTGACTGGATGACTGGATTCATGTGTGCACAGTCTTGCTGGGTGTAGTTATGTTTGGGAGTCATAATTTGACCAGTGGCGAATCCAGGGATGTAGTGGAATCTGTCTTACCTTAATGGAATTCAACACTGGCTCTCTTGTTCTTCATTGCTCCAGGTGAGCTTATATAGACAGTGGATTTAGCATCTAAATTTTTTCCTTAGAGTAGGAGAAAAGAACTTTTAATGACTTTCTTGATAATAGTAATATAGCTATATCCAGTACAGTGCCAGTAAATGAAACAAATGGCTGGTTTTTACTCTCTGTAAGCATTGCTTTTATATGCAATCCAGTAAGATGAATGTTGATTTTATTTCCTATCCAAATGCATTCATTTATAACTTTTCACATTTAATAGCACCATTTTACTTCAAATACTAGTAGGGAATTGCCTAAAGAAAAACTAGAGTTATGTATATTATAGGATTACAAACAATTCTGACATTTATTTCCCTTTCTTCTTCCTTTCCTTCTCCTCCTCTCTCCCTCCTCCTACCCCTGCCCTCTCTTTTTCTTTTGTGGAAATTGCATATCTTTTATAATTCTTTGAAAATGAAAACAAATTAGAAGCTTCTGTGGAGGTTCAGTGAAAATGTCTGGACTGAATTCTAGGCAAGTCAACACATTCAGGCTAGGTGTCCTACAGGATTAACTAACAGTTCCTTTTCTTTCTTTATACAATGGCTAATGCCTTTTCTTACAAGCAAATAATATGTAACAAGGCAACAGAATCATATTTTTACAATCAACTAGTTGCCACAGTCCTTGCTTTTCTCTGCTTTGTCATTCCTTAGTCCAGGCTGTCCAGTGTGTAGCCATCCTTCCGTGCTGCTCCTCCCCCGATGCCGAGGTGAAGGACTGCCCCTACAAACCTTTCAGGCTGTTACTGCTTTTTATTTTGTTTTTCCCTGAGGATCACTTTACTGTTTTTGAATGGAAGAGGGACAAGAAAAAATGAACAAGAGAAGCAGATTCTTCTAAAATCCTTGGAATTTAATTTCTTATTGAGGATTTCAAATATTTAGATGCTTTAGTAGATTTTGTTTTCTTTTAAAATAATTATTCCAATTTTGAATGCAGCTCTTTGGTCACTGTCATAATTCTGAGTGACCAATTGCAACTGAGAAAAAGTCACTGTCAATTCAAATTTCCTGGAGAATATTTTTAAAAGAACTGAGCTGACACACAGTCACCCATCTCCCATCCCCAAAGTTTCCCCGAGTTCCAGTTGGCAAAGAGAATGAATGTCACTGGTTATCATGATTAGGATACTGGGTCACATTTATGACATGGGGCTCTATTTAAATGATAATAGAGGTGTATAATCATCTGGCTTTCTTTATAATGCTCACCATACTTGTGGCTTTTACTGATGTTGAACTCTTGGTTGGGAACAACCCCAAATGATAACATTATTGTTAAGGCATAGTGTGATCTTTTCTTGAGACTTGCTCTGCAGGGATCACAGTAGATGGCCAAGTGGCCAAGGCACCCTTTTGTACTGGTCTCACATATTGCCTGTGGTGGTAAATTAGCTGTATAATTGCTGCTCGGTGCTGTCTCCTGTACTGGATCCTGGGGAAATAAGAAAACACAGGACTGAGATCTTTTATCTCTGTAGCATGTGGTTATTCTGGTGTCTGATTTTGCTTATGAAATAAATGTCTGTGATCTGCAAACTAGAAGGTGGGAACAAAATATAAACATGTGGTCCATTTTGGAGAATCTTTGCATGCACTGTTTGTGGTTAAAATGTGATTATCCTATTACAAAATGTTAATAATTTGAATTACACAAGTATTTGAGTTGAAAGGAGTCAGTTTCAGTGGATAGTTTAATATCCGAATTTAGTATTAAAGACTGTAGTCTCCCTTTTGCATCAAGACTTACAGGTGAGAAACTTGGGATTGACCCAACAGGATATACCAAATTACTCAGTTCACCTTGGAGGAAGGGACACTGGAGATAAGATGTTTGTGGAAGTCTGAAATTACATTCTTGTGGTTATCTGTTGCAGCCCAGATGCCTTGAGCTTCCTGGCAGGCTGACCTCTTTCACGTAGTGTGCCACTTGACTTGTTTGTAACTGACACTCTCAAGAGGAAGATCTTATGGAAGGCACTGCTAGCAAAAATGTTTCCAAGAATCTTTTAAGGGCAGATGTTAGAAACTGCATTAGGACTAAAGATAGGGGAAATTCACAATGAAACTTGAGCATGGGTATTTATTGTTAGAATAGCAGGAGACATGTAGAGAGCTCTTCTCTCTTAAAATTAATCTGTTAATGCAGTTTGAGTTTTTTTTTTTAAATTAATATATACCTTTAGGAGACAGTTGTACAAAAACTTGCTATCATAAATCTATTACTTGTTTTCTGTTTGGATGTGTTGTGTGGTGGCTGTTACAGAGTGACATCTAGTGTTTGATGTAGTTTGTGACACTATACAGGTTGGAAGGGTCTGGTTTAAAGCCTTCTGTGGACTGGCTCTTCCTGTGGGCCTTGGGAACTTAGTGAATGAATTTGACCGGGTGGCCAGTCCCAAGCCAACCTGCAGGTATACAATGCTTTCTAATTTTGCTGAGGCAGGAGTTTAAATCCTCTGAATTTATGGGGTGGTGGGAACCAAGTAGTGGCATCTCACTGGGGCTTTGTTATTCTCATCACTTACTTAGAAACTGTCTGGGAGTGATTTTTCCCCCTAAAAAAATGATATAAAAAAGATGGCCAACTAGCATTAGTACCAAAACTGAACAGATCAGAAAAATGCAGTAGTTTTCAGGCAGAAAATAGAGACTTGCATGAAATGAAGGCTAGCATGGCAGATTTGGTTGTGATTGAGATCTCCTATGTAAGTTACTTTTGTGAAAAGAAGACTCCTTTTGAATCTGTTTTAGTGAATGCTTTATTCAGGGCAAAATCCACATATTACGGGTAGAATTATATGCTACTAATTTGGGGATTTGTGAAGGTCACTGAATTCATTCTGTCATTAAAATAGAGTCCAGTGCAATGTGATTTTTTCCTTGAAAAAAAGATTAGACCTTTGCATGATCCTAAGCTAAGTGAAAAAATAACCTTGAAATCTAGTAAGTGCCTGCCCTTCCAAGGTTTTGAATGTTGCATTTTTTGTACCTAATAAAAACATTTTGAATATCACATTTTAGTACTTAATACGGTAGTCCCCCTTATCTGCAGTTTCACCTTCTGGGATTTTGGTTACTCATGGTCAACCAGAGTCCAAAAACATTAAATGGAAAATTAAAGAAATAAACCATCCATAAGTTTTAAATTGCATGAGTTGTGTGCTGAAATTTCTCACCATTCTCCTCCATTCTGCCTGGGATGTGAATCATTCTTTTGTCCAGTGGATCCACCCTGTAGATGCTAGCCATCCATCAGTCACTTAGTAGTGGTCCCGGTTATCAGATAAGCTGTTGTGGTATCACAGTGCTTGTGTTCAGGTAACTCTTATTTTACTCAATAATGGCTCCAGGCTGGGAATGGTGGCTCATGCCTGTAATCCCAGTACTTTGGGAGGCAGAGGCAGGTGGATTGCTTGAGGCCAGGAGTTTGAGGCCAGCCTGGCCAACATGATGAAACCCCATCTCTACTAAAAATACAAAAATTAACCAGGTGTTGTGGTGTGCTGCTGTAATCCCAGCTACTCAGGAGGCTGAGGCTTGAGAATCACTTGAACACAGGAGGCAGAGGATGCAGTGATCCGAGATTGCACCACTGTGCTCCAGCCTGGGCGACAGAGTGAGACTTTGTCTCAAAAATGATAATAATAATAGTAATGGCTCCAAAACACAAGAATAGTGATGCTGGCAATCAGCTATGCCAAGAAGAAGCTGTATAGTGCTTCCTTTAAGTGAAAAGCTGAAAGTTCTTGACTTAATAAGAAAGAAAAAAAGTATATGCTGGGGTTGCTAAGATCTACAGTAAGAATGAATCTTCTGTGACATTGTAGAGAAGGAAAAAGAAATTTGTGCACAGTGTATATAGGGTTTGTATTTCTATGGTTTCAGGCATCCCTTGGGAGTCTTGAAAAATATCCCCCTAGGATAAGGGAGGACTGCTGTAAAAAACATCAGTCTATTTATTTTATTCATTATTGATAGTATTTTTCTCCCTCCATGGCTCTATATATTTTGTTCTGGTACTCTTTGATATTCTCTTCTGCCTACTACCTGAGACTTTGTTCAGAGCCTCAGTTTCCCCACCACTGGAGTATCCTGCTAAGTAGTCTTTTGGTCTGTGATCTTCTACCCCTTCTCTCTCCCTCACTCACCTCAGATGCTGTCTGTGTGATGTAATTCCAATTCCCATTGCCTTTAGGACAACAGTCACACCTCCCAGTACAGCCTTCAGAACTTTCTTTGTCTGGTCTCTGCCTCCTTCTCTAGCCCTTATCACCTGTCTTTGCCCTCACTGGCAGTCTCTTACAGGTCCCCAAACAAGCATCAAGGCTTTTAATTTTTTGCTGTTGTTTAGTCTGCCTGAAATGCTCTTCCTTGCCTGGCTCACCCCTGTTGTCCTTCAGGATTTCAGTTCAAGGGTGTTCTCCCTTTGGAAGTACGCCTTGTCTGTCTTCACTTCCTTGTGCATGTACTGACATCTCTGATTTTCTTACCTTTTCCCTCTGAGGGCTCTAGGTTTTAGAGCAAGAATGGTGTCTTTTATCTATTTTTGATCCCTCACATGGTACCTGGCACAGAATGGGTGTTTAATAAGAGTATTTTTAGTGAATTAAATAAATGTTTGATTCAGAGGATATTTAATTACCTGCAGTACTACTAGTTCAGCTGTCTATAGCTTAGTGATTAACAGTGCTTGGTGATAATTTCATTATATAAGTCATTTTTGCTTTTATTTTTATTGATTTGTTCTTTAACAAAACTTTTTTTTTCTTTCAATTTTTTGAGTTTAAAACTTAGTTCTTGCACTATAGGAAATTCAGGTATGTGGATTTGTCTCTTATTTCAGCTTTGACCAATTTTTGTTATATGTGAATCATATTGTTGATTATTTTTAATTTATAATCAGTTTAATTCAAGTGTTAAAATCCACAGGTAATTGAGAATTAGTTTTTTTTTTAACTTGAGTGTTTAAAATGCACAACACTTGATGGTAGACTTCCAGTGTATTGAGTTTGCTTGTGACCTGTGCAACACTTAATTTGAGGGATTTATTTGCATGAGTTAGAAAAATAACTTCGTGTTTCACAGATGTTGGATTCTGTGAAGTTCAATTTGATATATAGCTGTTAAACCAGTTTTGCTATAACTATATTCAAGTCTTCTGTATTACACAGTATTGCCTATTTTATTTCTCAAAGATAGTGTGTGTTAATATCTCCCATTTAAAAAGTATTTTTCCACTTTAGTTTCTAAAAGTTGTTTTAATGGAGTGTGACTTCATTGTTTTATTTTCATGTTATGTTATTTGTTGCATAAAGATTCATAAGTATTATAGGGATATCGTAAATTACATATTTAACCTATTTGAAATAATTCTCTTTGTCCCCCTTAAAACTTTTTCACTTGATACTAATATTGCTTTATATGGGTGTGTGTGCATGTGAGCCTCCTTTTCTGTATTTTATTGTCAGTCTTTCTGTGTTTGAAGGCTGCCTCTGATGGACTTGGTCTTTGGTAGGGGAATTTAACCTGCTTATACTTACTACTTTTTGTGTGTGATAACCAGTACACATCTGTATATTCTGATGCCCATTGCACTTGGTTTTAGCTTTTTTCCTAACTTTTTTTTGGGGGAGAGTTCACTGATTTTGGCTTTATGGAATATGCTTTGTAATTTGGAAGATACACTTCCTATTTTCATTACAATAACTGTCTTTAAATTAACAATACTGTTTGTATTGGTTTTCTTCTAATATCAAGAATCAAGCAGTATTTCGGCCAGGCATGGTGGCTCATGCCTATAATCCCAGCACTTTGGGAGGCCAAGGTGGGTGGATTACTTGAGACTAAGAGTTCGAGACCAGCCTGACCAACATAGAGAAACCTCATCTTTACTAAAAAATACAAAAATTAGCTGGGTGTGATGGCACATGCCTGTAATCCAAGCTACTCAGGAGGCTGAGGCACAAGAATCACTTGTGCCTACTCAGGAGGCGGAGGTTGCAGTCAGCCAAGATTGCGTCATTGCTCTCCAGCCTGGGCAACAGAGTGAGACTCTGCCTCAAAAAAAATAAAAAAGAAAAGAAAAAAAGAAAGAAGCAGAATTCATGCTTTATTCTTTAACTCCATATGTCTTTTGTACTTCTCAACTATTTTAAGCAGTTTATACGCAGATTATTAATTGTATATTATTTTTTCTTTAGTAGTTTATTGTAATGTTTCCTGTCTATTAGAGTATTATTTTCTATTTTATACATTTAAACAGGGCAAATACCTCAATAATTTCAAGAAAATGACAAACCTTCCATTTGATTCTGCTCAGGAATCAAAGGTGCAGCACACAGGAGGTACATTATAACCTTTGTTCAATAAGAGTGATGTTAGTTGCAGACAGATTCTTGGGATACACAAGCCAAGTGAGAGGGAGATGAGACATAGTCCAGGCTCTCTGTACTGTCAGTACTCACAAAAGCAATTATTAGATATTTCATTTTCTTTCTGAACACAGGACAAAGATATTTTATGCATAATCACGAACACAGCCAAAACCTAAATGGGAGGTTCTTAAATATAAAACTTTCAGAGTTTTACTTTTCACTTTACTGTCAAACTTTGTGAGGATGAACACCATATACTATAAGCGTTTGTATTCTCCATGACACTTTGAACTTAGTAAGGACTCCATAAATATCTGCTAAATAAAAATACCAGACTTGTACTTTTGTATGCCCTTCTGATCAACTCTACAATTCTCCTATTTGTTGATACCTACACGTTCACTAGGGATGTCTAGGGAGAAGCCTAAGAATGAACAAATCTGATCTCTGAGACTCAAGTCAGTCAACCAAGGAAACCAGAATTTTAAATACGTTACCAGGAAGGCAAATAAACATGATGATATAAATACAGGCATGAATTAACTAGGTGTGTGCCACCATGACCCTAGCTAGTTTTTGTAATTTTAGTAGAGACCGGGTTTTGTCATGTTTGCCAGGCTTGTCTCTAACTCCTGGAAAGTGATCTGCCTGCCTCAGCCTCCCAAAGTGCTGGGTTTACAGGCGTGAGCCACCATGCCCAGCCAATCTGTTTGATATTCTGTTTGCATCTCTGTGAGCTGGTGGGATGGCTGGGGGTTCTCCTGGAATACTAGAAAGTGTAGTTGTACTATAGGGAATGCCCTACTGGTCCAGGGATAACAGCTTTCCTCTTGCTGCTGCTCTGATTCTTGTCTTGTTCTGTTTTTTCCTTCTCTCCATCTTTCTGTGTGCTATTTTCTTCATTCTGAGCATGGTCCCCAGTGTCAATCATCTTTCAAGGTATAGAACTTGTTCATCCTCTTGCCGCCGCTGTTGCCGCTCAGATTATTTTATTATAATATTTTAAGGAAGTTGTCTTATGTTAGTTGTTTCAGGAATGTACTCGTTTTTTATAGTCATATTAACTCTAATTATGTAATATAGCTCACTGTCACAGTGTTTATGTCCCTACACCCTTGTTTTTGGATTATTTTGGTTAATCTCTATATTTGCTGTAATATGAATTGTGTAGGATATATTGAAGAAGGGAGGTTTGTGGCTAATAGACTTTTAGCTCTAGAATAACTTTCTTTTAACTTCAAACATATAGCAGGTCCTCAAATAACATTTTGTTATAATGTTAATAGGAAAGTGTGCCTGGGCACAGTGGCTCACGCCTGTAAGCCCAGCATTTTGGGAGACCAAAGTGGGTGGACCACAAGGTCAAGAGATGGAGATCATCCTGGCCAACATGGTGAAACCCTGTCTCTATTAAAAATACAAAAATTAGCTGGATGTGGTGGTGCTTGCCTGTAGTCCCAGCTACTCAGGAGGCTGAGACAGGAACCCAGGAGACGGAGCTTGCAGTGAGCCAAGATCGAGCCACTGCACTCTAGCGTGACTACAGAGCGAGACTCCGTCTCAAAAAAAAAAAAGAAAGTGTTCAAGGCAAATATTCTGTCTACATGAAAGAGTTGAGTCATTATAGTAAGAAGGGAGTGGCCAGGCCTAAGACAGCAAATAATCAAGTTCCCCTCTCTGTGGGTCTCCCTGGAAGTATCTATGCAACTGGGCTCCTGTGCACATGGATCCTTCTGAAATCAGACTATACTTGTAGCACAGGCATTCAGAGAATATTTTCTTTAAACCGAACCATCTAGTTTTCAATAAAAATTTTCTGCATATTTATTATTCAAAGGGTCAAGTAACTAAGACCTCTGTTCTTTTAAACCAAATCTTCTGTTTTCTTCCCAGTCAGCATTTTCTTTACCCAGAGCTCTTCTGTCCTGCAGCTGGTTTGGGGAAGGGTTGCTCCCCACACTCTGCTTTCAGGTGTAACATGTTAATTGGTCATTGTTTTAGTTGATTATCTTCCCATGAGTTGTACGTGGTATTTTCTTCATTCACTACTGTCCTAGCTTCCTAAGTGAAATTGAAATGAAGTGTGAATCCACTGGGATATGTTGCAATCATCTGATAATAATTTAAAAAAATTTCCCACACAAATCAAAAGAAGACCAACGGTTACAAAGTAGATGATAGCATCTTGTGTAGACTCCAGCTTACATTTCACATTATTCCTGGTCATGCAGTAGGTTCTGAAGAAAAAAGAACTATGGATAATCAGTTAAAAGAATGACAGATTCCCTGATGTGCTGATCAGTAGTAATACCTAATTTCGATTTCGAGTGTACTGTAATGGATTACCATATAGATGCAGCTGAGCACTGAGCATTAAATAGAGCCATGTGTTTTTCAGAAAAGTAATATTTATTCACACTGTGTGGCTTTCTTGATTTTTTTTTTTTATTTTATTCTCCAGTGAAACTACAAACAAGATGTCAATAGCTTATGTGGCATTCACGACAGTATAGCTTAGAATATTGTCTGCAGTAGAAGAAATGCCGGATTGTATTTGCCCGAGTAAAAGGAGGCTTCTTCTAGGACTTTGAGGCACAGGCTTAGCGTTTAGACATAGATAGTTGTGTTGAGCATTATTTTTATTGACCTCATAGTCTTTAAACAATGGCCCTTGCGATATTTCGGTACAAAGAGAAGCATCAGTATGGGTAATGTTTCAGCCTCTGAATTGTGTAAGATTTTGTCCATTTGGGAATATTCTCAGTAGCTCAGATACTGGGCATGCATTTCATATCCAAACCTTATTGAGTTTATTTTTTAGTGTTTTTAAAGTCCATCCATTTTGTGAATCTGAAAACTTACCCAGAAGTGGTGCTAATGATAGGCCTCACATCAGAATAAGTTGGAAATTACTTTTGTGGCAGACTGATAGTATCCAAGCATCTAGATACACATCGTCTTGCTGTGTTCTGTGCTTTTCTTTATTGTGTACTAACAAAAGAAAACAAAATCAAGAAGACCAGTATGTGTTTTGGAAAACTAAAAAGCCTGATTTTCACTGCCAAATTAGTTTCCTGACTAAATTAAACGTCTGAAGAACAGTGGGTATATCAAGCATTCATCTAATCCAAGGTAGATCTGTTCTGCACCTTAAATTTCCTCAGCATTTTCTATATGAAATGTTTATGTGGCAAGATGGGATCAGAATATGATCCTGGGATATAGCTGCGCTGCCAGGTCCCTTAAAGGAAAATGTGTGAGATAATAGGACACGAAGTCACTGCTGTGCCATTTGCCTAGGCAGAGTGAACTGCATGGAAGGAGGCACAGAGAGGATGGGGAGAGCTCAGTGGGACCAAGCGTCCATCAACATAAGTTAGCAGCCAGCTGTTGAGAAACAGTGCCAGTAGAGTGGCCATGTCTCTCAAGTAGGGGACCCCTCTCTTAGTGCTTCAGCTACTAATGTGATGAGTATATTCTGATTAATAATTTGAAGAATACAGTGGTACACATAGAGATGAGCTACACATATTCCCCTTCAGGAAAGAATGTGCTGCCCAGCTACAAGGAGTGGTGTTAGCTGATGGCTTCCAGCTCTTCACACCTTCAGCTTTCCATCCCTGGTCACACTCTTCTCATCATGGCCCCAGGCCAGTAACTGCCAGAGGCAGTAGGACAAGGACCTCATCATTTCTTGTCACTCTGGACTCCTCTGATCTTTGCTGTGGAGCTTCCGCTAGGCTGGCAGAGATTTGTCAACTCCACCTTGTTGTCTGAGGCTCTCCTGTCCAATCTTGCTACTGGCGTTTCTCTTTCGCAGGTGTTAGTCCTCAATAGGCCATTTGTACTCCTAAATCCTCCATTGTACCATGTTTTCCAGAAAACTCAGCTTGCCGTTATCATTAATTTTTTTAATCAAAGATACTAAATTAAGGTCTATAGTAAGCTTTTCTGTTAAGAGAAATTTTGGGTTAAAGAACCATAAAACTTAGATGTAGGTAGTGCAGGCTGTCTTCATCTCTTGAGTCTGGTGCTCCCCAGGCCATCTCTGGATTGTGCTTATTTTTGGCTCTAGAGTTGCTCATTTGGCCTGGCAGCCTAAGTCCTGAGACCCTTGTCCTTATTCTCAGTTCCAGAGTCTTTGCATTTCTTGTTTTAACCTCTTTGCTTGCAGTTTTTTCCTGTAGGTTGTAACCCAGCTCTGTGGGTTCTTGATCCTATGTGCTCATGGGGATGTTTGAGTTCAGATTCTGTTGGTAAGACAGTGCTCACCTGGGTTCTTATTAAGATACTTTGTAGAGAGCTGTTTTATTTATTCCCTTTTAATGTAATATAACTTGACAAAACATAACCCTGTTTTTATATTTAGCTTCTTTTTTTGTGTTGTTCATCTAAAATTCATGTTAGTGCATATTGCAAGGGGAAGACTTATTTTGATTTTTTCTCCCCTGAAGCAGCCATTTACTTCTGTAAAATTTACAGATGGATCTGTCATGCCTGGTATTTGGTGTCTGGCTTACAAAAGTTGTGTGTTTTCAAGGCAAGAGATTAACATTGAGCTCACTTGATTTAATATTGAAGTCATTTTGTTATATGACATCCATTTCTCCACATTTGTAATATGTTTAACTTTTTAGAACTAGTTGTGCATATAAATACTCTTAAATGTTTCTAATCTTTACAATAAATAAGCATACAGACAGCTGACACATCAAATATTTCTCCTTGGATTCGAGCATGTTAGCCTTTAGCTTCTGCTTTACCTTAATTTTACCTTCTTTGCAGAGCTCCCTCAGCTCATGGATACCTCCAGAGCTTCATCTTGTCTTATTTTAAACTCAAAAGAGAGCTGTCACATACACACAGCTTCAGCTGCTACCCATGTCTGTTGCCATCCAAATCCTACCCCCGTACTCCAGACCCATTTACACATTTGCCTAGAAGAACATCTCCAGTAAGGTTGACCATTGACTCTCAAATGCCAGGATGTCCAGAATCAAACTTGACATGCTTATTCTCCTTGCGTCTAAGATTCCATCTGGATTTCATCTCTTTGATAAAAATGTTGCCATCTACTAAGCCACTGGGAGCCATGCTGGAGACCTCCATTTACCACAGCCCCTCTACCCACTTACCTTGACAATTTAATCTCTTGCATATTACTATTACATGTTTTCTTTACCACCTTGGTCCAGGCCTTCTTATTTCTCCTTTGAAATGCTACCATTGTTTCTCTTCAGTGATTGTCTCTGCCACCGCTGTCAGCTGCCTCCAGTTCACCTCTAGCTGGAACCAATTCAGGGACCACACTGCTCCCTTGAGAACATTAAGCCCCCAGCCTTGCTTGCCTCCCCAGGTCCATCTCCTCCCCTTCTCACCACCTACCAGCCAAACTGACCCTCCTCCTGCTGTGGTTTCTGCAAGGCACCAAGCTGTCTTTGCCTCCTAGCATTCCTCTGTGGTCTTCCTTCTGTCCCTATTCACTAGGCGAATTTAATTCATCTTCTAAGTCTCAGCTCAAGTGTCCTCATTTCAAGGAAGCATTCCATGAAGCCCCTGCTTAGGTGAAGCACTTTCCTCCTTCTGTAATATTGTATACAAACATCTGTCAGGGTTTTTTAAATTAAAAAACATTTTTTTTTTCTAAATGATATTATCATCTTTTTTTGCAAACTAATGAAATCTTGGAAGGACTACATTTATTTATATCTATTTTATTTTTCAAGAGTGAAGCCTGTTGTCTGGTGTGTAAGTATTTTTCACTCAATGGGATTTGAAATGTGTGTGAGCATGTTTGAGTGTATGTCAGAATTACTGTGTAGTAACACTGGATATAAGATACCTTTCAGAATTATGGACTTGAAAGATAAGGTGACTTGAATAAACTTTCTCAAAAGAATACATACATACATTTGGCCAACAAGTTTATGAAAGAAAGTTTGACATCACTAATCATCAGGAAAATGCAAATTAAGATCACGGTGAGGTATCATATCACACCTGTTAGAATTACTGTTATCAAAAAGATGACAGGTAACAAGTGTTGGCAAGGATATAGAGAAAAGGAAATGCTGCTATACTGTTGGTGGAAGCATAAATTAGTGCAGCCATTATGGAGAATAGTATGAAAGTTCCTCAAGAAAACTAGAAATAAAATTAACACATGACCCACCAATCCCACTTCTGGCTTTATGTCTCGAGGAATTGAAATCAGTATGCAGGAGAGATAGCTGCAATCCCTTATTTATTGCAGTGTTAGACACAGTAGTCGAGATATGGAAACAACCTAAGTGTCCATCAGTAGATGAATGAATACAGAAAATGCGGTATGAATACACAATGAAATACTGTTCAGCCTTATAAAAGGAAATGCTGTGATTTGCGACAATGTGGTTGAACCTGAAGGACACCGTTGCCAAGTGACATAAGCTAGGCACAGAAAGATGCTGCATGGGACTGGACCTGGTGGTTCATGCCTGTAATCTGAGCACCTGGGGAGATCACCAAAGTAGTTCAAAACCAGCCTGGCCAACATGGTGAAACCTCGTCTTTACTAAAAATACAAAAATTAGCTGGACATGGTGGTGGGCAGCTGTAATCCAACTACTTGGGAGACTCATGCAAGGAGAATCACTTGAACCCAGGAGGCGGAGGTTGCAGTGAACTGAAATAATACCATTGCACTCCAGCCTGAGCAACAGAACAAGACTTTGTCTCAAAGAAAAAAAAAATAAAGGATATTGTGTGATCTCATATATATATGGACTCTACAAAAAAAAACTTATAAAAGTTTGGGGATATTCTTAACTATAATTCTAAAACTTATTAATATTTTTTCGCCGTTAATTTAATGAAATTATTGCCACCAATTTCATTTTCTTGTCTTACTGAATTGTTTACATTCTCATCCTCTTTGTTTTCACTTTTCTTCCCAATCCTGTTCTTTGTCCAGAGATTAATAGTGATTATAATGAAAATGAGAAGGAGATGGTGAAAAAGAAGAAACCTGGGGAATCTGTCATTTGGGAAATTATTCTTTTAATATTTAAGAAAGGGCTATTATTTAATTAAGATAAAATTAACATTTTAGGCTTTTTCTTGTTTTCTTTTGGAGGGAATTAAACTTGGGACAATGATCTCTTTAAAACATTTAGATAAGGAAGCTTCCCTGGGGCAAATGAAAGAAACTATCCATAAGAATACAGCATAAAGTGCAGTGTTCATGTTATTGTAAACAGTTTTCTTCTTGTAGAACTTATATATAGCAAGTAATATGGGCCTGTTACGAAAATGTATAATTTCATTTTTTGTTTATCTTCTTTGTATCTCTTTTTAATAGAAAATACTGCAGTTTCTACCTGAACGAATTTTCTTTCGATGGCATTACCAGAGTATAGGTAAGAACAATTAAAAATTTTTTATAATACGAATTTCTTTCAGTTGAATTTTCAGTAATGTTTTATATAATTGATGTCATCAAGATAGCTTATAGAAAGGAATATTAATAAAGGTATGGCATTACGGTAATGAAATCAAGACAAGTCCCACCCTGACTTTGGAGACAAATATGTCTGCCTCTTCCTGTGTGTGCTTCTTAGAGTATAGTTCATAGACCAGCAGCATAAGCCTTACCCAGAAGCTTGTTAGAGATGCAGAATCTCAGGCCCCAGCCAGACCTCCTGAATCACAGTGTATTCAGGAGTGTAAATTCACACAGTGTATTCAGTGTGTATTTTTAACTGGGGACCTATAGGATTCTTGTGTACACGAAGTTTGAGAAATACTGATCTAGAGTATTTTTCTTAAATAAGTTTAAGAAAATTCTTGTTTTTTGTTTGTTTGTTTGTTTAAACAGAGTCTCACTCTTTTGCCCAGGCTATAGTGCAGTGGTGCGATTTTGGCTCATTGTACCCTCTGCCTCCTGGGCTCAAGCAATTTTGCCTCAGCCTCCCAAGTAGCTGGGATTACAGGCGCTCACCATGTTGCCTGGCTAATTTTTTTATTTTTTATTTTTAGTAGAGACGGGGTTTCAACATGTTGGACAGGCTAGTCTCGAACTCCTGGCCTCAAGCAATCCACCTGCAAAGCTTTCCAAAGTGCTGGGATTTCAGGTGTGAGCCACCATGCACAGCCGAGAGAATTCTTGTTCTTTAAGCCTGTATCATTGACTCAAAATTAATCTCTTTGAATGCTTTAGGATGTGGCATTGAGAGGAAACTTGAAATAAAGCTAGTTACCACAGCTGCCTTTTCTGTCCAGCTTTTAACATCTAACATCTCATCCCACTTGAATATACACAGCACAGCTGGAGTAATTCTGTGAAATCGATTTTGAATTCTGCCTTCTGTTTTAAACAGTGCCTCCTTCAATCCCCTGCCATACAAGAGTCTAGCATTTCCTACAAGTTTTCTTACTTATCAGATGATCGTATTTGTGGAGAGCATGACCTTATGATCATTCATTCATTAAAATATTTATTGAGGGAAGAGACATTCGTGTGCAGAGTTCTGGGACAGAAACTAAGAATATAGCACCATTCTTGTATAGGCCTTTTACCCAGTTGGGATAGATGAGAGAAATAATTACAGCAAAATTGTCTCTAAGAAAGAAGTGTGCTAGTAGCAAAAAAGAAAAGTCGAATAACTCTTTTCAGAGGAATTGAGGAAGGCTTCAAGAGAGGTAACTTTGATCTGAGCCTTGAAAGATGAACAGGTGCAGTGTGGAAAGGGTTTTCTGGGTGAGAAATCAATATGTACAAAGTTGTGGAACCTGAAAGAATGCAATGATCAGTGGATGTTCCAAAATTCCGAATCCTAAATTTAGGATGATTTATGTGAAAAATGGAATTGACTCTTATAGAAATTGAATTATATGAAGTTACATGTTCTAAATTTAAAGAAAGCAAAGTGTATATAGTAAATATGTCAATCGAACCAAATATGTAAATCATTAAGATAATGCCTTTATCTTTAAATATTGCAAATACACAAAGTTTTCCTTTAAATTTTAGAGAGTTATCTATTGCATTTCTACTTAATTGAGCCTTTGAGCTTGTGTTTTTAAATTACAGAAAAAATAAAAATTTAAATGTAAGGTATAATCTAAAGAGACATCATGGGGATTTGCGGTGCTCCACGGTATAGTAGGAATGGCTGACAATGAGAAATAACTGCATGCAGTGTTTTTCATCTGTGCTACATATAATCCTTCTTCAATTTTGTTTATATCATTTGTATGAAAACTGTACTCATTTTCTTAGATAGCACTTTAGAATTTTGAAGATTAGTAGGCCCTTCTCAGCATGAATAAACTTATTAGAACTGTGTGTGAAAATTAATTTGCATTTGTGTTGTGAAACTTTATGTGTCTAGTAGGCAGTGTGTAGTATTATTTTAATTCTGCCTAATACCACATAAACTGGCTGAAATTGCTGGTACTAGTAGCTTTTTACCCCGTTTGGCAGCATCTTAGCAAGAACAATGACTGGAGGCCTCAGACGCCTCAATTGAGATTGCCAAATACCGAGTTGCATGAGCCATCAAATAGCAGTATGTGTTATTTATCTGGTGTGAGAACAAGCTGTTGCTATAAAGTGGTCAGAATGAATCATATTTCATAATGCCGAAATACGAGCATTTGCATATAAAATTATCCATGTTTATTACAGATGCTTATGTATATACTTAGTGCTAGAGTCAAACAGGTTCTTTTTAGACAAATATATTTTTGCATGATTAATCATATTGGGTGGAAATTGGTGTTTACACAGGTCCACATCTCTTCTGCAATAAGATCTTACATCTAGTAAGATGTAAGAATCAGGCATTTTCAGACTTTAGAATGGCAATATGGTGCGTTGATGTACAATGAAGCAAATAATTTAAAACATCAACACAATCTTAGCATAACACTTCCAGGAGTCTGGGCAGCCACCCACCCCAACTAAGCAAGTTACTATTTCTGTAGCTTAAGATGAGAATATGCACCATTAGTAGAATATCCACACACAAAATAGCCTTATTCAGGTGGTGCCAGCTTATGAATTCAGATCAAGTCCTGTACACTAATGACGTTTACAGAAAAGCTTCATAATAGTCTTTTGGATTTTGAAATGGTCCATAAGAGATTATGAATTTGTAATTATATGCATATATACCTTACTGTACCTATTTAATTATTTTCAGTTTATTTCGATTTCTTAAAACTGTTACCATTTATCACTCCAGGTCTTGACCAAGTTAGCTGTAGAAACTAAGAAACTACAGAGAAATACCAGGTATCAAAGGAAAGGAATGTGCTTTAAATATGTGCTCAGCACTGGCATCCTGACTTTTACAAAACCTCTGAATCTTGGGCAGGGGCCTTCTCACCAGCCAGTGCCTGACATTCCAGGTAGCAAATATTTGTTACCTACTAGGAAGAACACTCCTATGCTAATGTCTTACTAATTAAGTGTTGTTGCAGCTGGTCGGGGACACGGTGCTCTGAAATGTTGGGTTAGAACCTTGAAGTTCTGGTTAGACATCACTAATGCAGTATGCTTCTTGTCCCACACAACAAATAACAATGTCACTGAGCAGAGAAACCTAAAATAAGGGCAACTGCTATATTCTGTGAGTCTCAAAACCACATTTTATCCTGAGAAGGAAGAAAATAATTTGAAACATCGACCACCACAGTGCTTGAAGTCTGTTTCTTATCATGTCATTTTGTTTTGTCTGGAGAAAACAGAGACATTCTGTTTCTCTTAAAACTACTTTTAGAGGGAAGGGATAGTCTGTGGTTTCTCTTTGTTTTGGTTTTTAATGGCTGGCTTCTTGCTTTAAATCATCGAATGAGGAAACATATTTGAACTCTAAGCTTTGCAATATGAAATGAAGCCAGGTTCATTATTCTAAGCATCTGGAGATATTTCTTCAAGTAATATTTGGAGAACAAGATGACCAGGGCAGTGGCTGGCACAATACTCATGAGCTCTGCATTGTATGCTAATTTACAACTCAACTATTTGTAAATTTCCATTACTGACAATAAAAGAAAACATTGTTTATCAAATTTTTTCTGAAGTCATTTTTTTAGGCCAGTAAATCATAGTGGATAAAGGTGACTGCTTGACATCTTATCTCTGGGCAATAATTAGAACTGATAGAGAGTGAGGCAATGGCAAAGAATAGACTGGCAGCAAATCAGGGATATTTGGTATAAAGTCAGGCTGCAGCACCCCTTCATGTGCCCATGCATCGTCAACACAGGACTTAAGTTATATGTGTGTTCACTTTAAGAAGGCTTACTGCTCAGGAGCCTCTAGAAAGCAAGTTTGCTATCTCACTGAGTATACAGTACTTTGCCCGAACTCATAATTGTCAGGTTGGCAAAAGGATATATTTTGTATTAGAGTTGTTTTATGTAAAAAATGTTAAAAATGAATAATCCCTAGGTTTAAAGGAGTGGGACTCAGTTATTGGAAAATTCACACATGTGTAATACCTCATATGTTTTTTATGAGTCATTAATCTAGTTTGTTCATCTAAGTTTTTTATATACATAGTGTAAAAACCAAGGGCATAACTAAGCTGAAAATTTGTTTTTGACTTTTTAAGTGTATTCCTGGCTTTGTGCCTGAGACTAACCAGTGGCCCCACATTGCCTGGGATGTGAACACAGCCTCTGACCAGTCTCATTTCTCAAGTTCCCTACTGCCCACCAGGTCCTAACCTTTCCTTGGGAGCTTGAGTCTGGCAGCTTTCCCTGATCCCCTCAGTCAGACCATACCATAGCTCACTCTTCCTGAGAGAGCAGGGTTTCCCTGTGTACTTCACACTAGGATGCCCTCAGAAGTGTGTCACAACTAGACTGGGTGAAATCAGGGACCCCACATGCCTCCATGTTCACCAGGGGATGTCTGGAACTAATGCCCCTGCAGTGTGGGGGCCAACTCACTTGGAGCCTTTCCACGCAGTCTCAGGGTGCTTTCACCATCACTGCTCTGTGTTTCTTTTCCTCCCAAGCACTTCTTGTGTTTTGCCCTCTGGTTGTCTTCTTCTTGCATTAAACAATAGCCCTGAAGCCTCAACCTCTTTCTTTCACCTCCTTGACCACCTGAAACCTGATTTTTGTCTGAAGCTCCTCTGTTTCCCTCAGTAATAGGGGTGAGATCATGGTCTTTCTTTTCTCCCATGCCAATTCCAGACATCAGCCATAATCCCCTCCGTGAAAACCTCTGTCCCTTTTACATGCCACCTTCTACCTCCTGGTTGCTGCCATGTCCTCTGACCCTCTGCTCACTTGCCTTCCCTCCACCCCCATGGCTTTGTTTTCTCCTAGTCCTTTTTCTTCATGCCAAGTTACCCATCAGCCCCCACCCCCAATCCTCTGCGCCTCTGTGGCTTCAGACCCTGATCTCTGTCTGACCATGTCCTTCATTCTCCTGATCTTTGACCCAATCACTTCCAGGTTGCCTGATCTTTTTTTCCTATATTAAAAAATAATCTCTATGGGGGGTGGTTAACAATTGATATGTAGTAAACTACATATATTTAAAATGTACCTGTTGGTAAATTTTGACGTAGTTATACACCTGTGAAATCATTACTACCAACAAGATAATGAACATAGATACTACTCCTGAAAATTTCCTCATTCCCCTTGATGATCCCGCTCTCCCATCTTTTCTAACCACCCCCACCCCCACCACTGATCTGCTTTTCTGGCTCTTATAGACTAGCTTGCATTTTCTAGAGTCTTGCATAAGTAGAATCATACTATTCTTTGGCTTCTTTCACTTGGCATATTTTGAAGTTTATTTACATTATTTCATGAATTAATAGTTCATTCTTATTTCTGAATAGTACAGTATTCCATTGTGTGGATATACCATAATTCCATAATTTATTCACTTGTTGATGGTCATTTGGATTGTTTTTAGCATTTGGGCCTATAATAAATAAAGCTACTATAAACATTTGTGTAGAAGTCTTTCTGTCAACATATGTTTTCCCATCTGTTGGGAGTGGAATGGCTGAACCATGTAACAGTGTATATTTAACTACTAGACTGTTTTCCAAAGTGGTTGTATCATTTTATATTCCTACCAGCAGTATAAGAGTTCCACTTACTCCAGGTTCTCTTCAACACTTGTTATGGTCAGTTTTTTTATTTTAGTGATAGTGGTATCTCATTGACTAATAATCTTAAGTATCTTTTTATGTGTTTTTTGCCATTTCTTTGTCTTTGGTGAAGTTCAAATCTATTGCCCATTAAAAAGAATTGTGTTGGAGTGTTTAATTTTGAAGAAATCCAATTAATCAATTTTTTCTTGTATGGATTGTGTTTTTGGTGTCATGTAACAAATGTTTGCCTAACCCAAAGTCACAAAGATCTTCTATGTTTTCATCTACCAGTTCTATAGTTTAGGTCTTTGATCCATTTTCAGCTAGTTTATGTTAATTTCAAAGTTTTAGTGGAATGCTGCTTCTCATGTTTAGTGTGGATCTTGTAGTGCCAGGAAGTTCTCTGTTTCTATTCCACTGGCCTCTTGTAGCAGGCTTGGCATACCAGCACCCCAGAGGCAGTTTCTCTCTTTCTTGCTCCTTGCTTGATGCTGATGGTGTACTGCATTGTTTGCAGTTTGGTTTGAAGCCAGATATTGAGAGGGAGGTTTAAAAAAATTAAAAATAAATAGGAAAAGATTTTATAATGTTAAAGTTTTAGGTTAGAGGTATCTATATGATCTCCTGGCCTTAAAAATGTTATTAAAAGATCTTTAAAAGATTGTTACTTGGTTAAATAGAATTGTCAAATGTGACAATTCTCACACTTGAAAATTAGAAGCAAAGAAATAGATTTTGAAAATATTACTGATAAATTTGCTTTGTTCAGAGCCAAGAAAATAATATTAAAATACATTCTTTGTTATAGATAAAATATTTAAACTAATGCTGTGTGTTTTAATATATCCAACTTTACATTTTTCAGCTACTTTAATGTTCTGTAAAAAAAAAAAAATTAAAAATACATAGAAAACGCATGTAGAAGTATATCCCCCTTTTCCCCTTCTGGTTCCCATATGGTTCAGCAGAACACTAGTATTTAAAAATTTAATATTGCTTATAATGGGTTCTTTGGATTTTTAAAATGCAATTTTTAAAAACCATTGCATGAAAATATTTATCTTGATTAATGAGTTTTTTGGTATCCCTTAAATTTTGTTCAGAATCCATACTCTTCTCTCCCTAGTCCCAGCCCTGACATGTTACTGCCTCTTCAAAAGTTGTAAGACTTACATTCAAAGGTTACTTATGATTAAAATGTAGTAAAGGTTAGCCAGTAGAAGTTAGAGATTCATAGAATCAGCCCAAGTAATTAGATCTTATTTGCTTATTTATTCTTTCGGTTATTCCCATGGTCAGTAAAGTAGCAACCAGTAGGGTTGATGAGGCACAGAAGAGGTGGGATGGGTATAATTATAGTTTGGATAAGAAGTTTAAAAATCCAAACAGGCATGACATATATAGAGGAACTTAAAACAAAATGAGAAAGGACTTGATAATGCTGTAAGTAGAAATGTCTTTGTGAACTTAAGGCCTTAAAAAATACCTACAGAGGGCCGGGCACGGTGGCTCATGCCTGTAATCCCTACACTTTGGGAGGCCAAGGCAGGCAGGTCACCACGTGGTAAAACCTCATCTCTATTAAAATGCAAAAAAGTAGCTGGGCATGATGGCGCCTGCCTGTAGTCCCAGCTACACAGGATTTTGAGGCATGAGAGTTGCTTGAGTCCCAAAGGCAGAGGTTGCAGTGAGCTAGGATTGTGCAACCACACTCCAGCTTGGGCTACAGAGTGAAATTCTGTCTCCAAAAAAAAAAAAAAAAAAAAAAAAACCTACAGAGACCAAGCAAGGCTCTCAGGTATTTATCACCAGTTCTCATGCTATGTGCCCCTGCTGCACAAATTTTTCCTGCTAATGCTGTTTTTTATTAAAAAAGAGTTCCTTAGAGAATAGCTGATGCCCTGTCTTGTGTGGAAAATGTGCTTTTCACGTACCAGGCACTGTTCTGTGTATTTACATATATATTCACTCATTTAAATCTCACTGACAATTGTCTGATAGGCACTATTGTTATTCCATTTTACAGATGAGAAAACTCAGGCATACTGAGATGAAGTTCCTAACTTAGGTTACACAATTAATAAATTCAGAACCTAGATCTGATCCCTAGCAGTCTAGCTTCTGAATCTGGCTTATAACTGCTAAGCTGTATTGCTTCACATGTAAAAAAGAGTTTTTGAATACAACAGAATAGACTAGATCAAATACATATGGATTAGTTTTCTGTTGCTGCTGCAACAAATTACCAGATTAATTTCAAGTTTGGGACCGTTGACCAATATGGATCATATGTTCTATATATCTGCATATAATATCATTTCTAAATGTGTTTTTCTCCTCTGTGTATAGGGAACAGTGGATATAGGCAGCTGTAGGTAGTCCAAATACTTAAAAAACAATACCAACAACAACAAAAAAACAAGCTGGAGCCATCCTAATAAGAGGAAGGACTAACAAACACCAAGAGTCACATACAATGGCCGGGAATAAATATTTCCAAGATGATGGATTAGCCAGATGGCTGGAAAGAGAACTGTCTGTGCAGGCTTAATATTATTAATCTCCTGGGAGGTCTAGTATCTCTTGGCTCAGCCAGCCACCATGAGGTCCTCAAAAGGTGTAATAAAGCAGATGTTCAACTGAGGTAGAATGAACTGTCCACAAATGGGTAAACATGGCGACAAAGAACAAGGCCCCAGGTTGAGGAAAGGTGTGGGCTGGATGGACACTTGAGCCTTAGCTGTAACAGAGAGAGCCAGCCTAGTAAGTCTGGCTCTAGACCAAAAAGTTACTGGATATATTTTGGTGAAGGGAGAAGTCATGGAAGGGGAGACATTTTAGCTTCTTTCACTCAAGCACAAACTATTAGTTATTTAATTGCTAGAACCTAGTCTGAGTCATGATGAGTTTCCTCTGAGCCCTAGTGTTAGGTGTTACGAACAGTATAACTGTTATAAAAGGTTCCTTCAGATTGCTGGTGATTTTATTCTGGCTAATGAATTTCTAAAGAGTATGCATTTAATTATTTTATATATCTATCTATATGTATGTATGTATGTATGTATGTATCCATCCATCCATCCATCTGTGTATAGCTATGGCTTGTATCAGTTGTTAAAACACTGGCTGTCTTGTTAGAACAACTCTTTGAAATTCATTGGTGGAGTAAATATGATTTGATATCTAATTGTTAAATAGATATCACAAAGTTTTCATCAGAGGATCTAAGTAATTTTTTTTAACATATTTTCAATAATTTGATTTAATAAAAAATTACATAAAAGTTACAATATGCCAAATACATTATAATATCAACTTTTTTCCTCTTTCTCTTTTTCTTATATATATATATATTATTTTTTTAAATGGTACTTTAGATTCTGGGGTACATGTGCAGATCATGCAGAATTGTTGCATAGGTACATACATAGCAATGTGGTTTGCTGCCTCCATCCCCCGTCACCTGTATCTGGCATTTATCCCCATGTTATCCCTCCCCAACCTCCCTACCCCCTACTGTCCCACCCCTAGTAACCCCCCAACAGACCCCAGTTTGTGATGCTCCCCTCCCGGTGTCCATGTGTTATCATTTTTCAAAACCCACCCATGAGTTAGAAGATGCGGTGTTTGATTTTCTGTTCTTGTGTCAGTTTGCTGAGAATGGTGGTTTCCAGATTCATCCATGTCCCTACAAAGGACATGAACTCATCGTTTTTTATGGTTGCATAGTATTCCATGGTGTATATGTGCCGCATTTTCCTTGTCCAGTCTGTCATCAGTGGGCATTTGGATTGGTTCCAGGTCTTTGCTATTGTAAACAGTGCTACAGTGAACATACGTGTGCATGTGTTTTTGTAAGAGAATGATTTATAATCCCCTGGATATATACCCAGTAATGGGATTGCTGGGTCAAATGGAATTTCTATTTCTAGGCCCTTGAGGAATCGCCACACTGTCTTCCACAATGGTTGAACTAATTTACACTCCCACCAACAGTGTAAAAGTGTTCCTATTTCTCTATATCCTCTCCAGCATCCGTT
>CAUYQU010020410.1:0-21719 GCA_963574635.1 Cheracebus regulus | reverse complement strand
CTTTGCCCACTTTTGAATGGGGTTGTTTGTTTTTGTCTTGTAAATCTGTTTTAGTTCTCCATAGATTCTGGATATTAGCCCTTTGTCAGATGGGTAGATTGCAAAAATGTTTTCCCATTCTGTTGGTTGCTGGTTCACTCTAATGATTGTTTCTTTTGCTGTGCAGAAGCTCTGGAGTTTAATTAGATCCCATTTGTCTATTTTGGCTTCTGTTTCCAATGCTTTTGGTGTTTTAATCATGAAGTCCTTGCCTATGCCTATGTCCTGAATGGTTTTGCCTAAGTTTTCTTCTAGAGCTTTTATGGTGTTAGGTCTTATGTTTAAATCTTTAATCCATCTGTAGTCAATTTTAGTGTAAGGTATCAAGAAGGGGTCCAATTTCTGTTTTCTACACATGGCTAGCCAATTTTCCCAACAGCATTTATTAAACAGGGGATCCTTTCCCCATTGCTTGTTTTTGTCAGGTTTGTCAAAGATCAGGTGGTTGTAGATGTGTGGCATTGCCTCCAAGGTCTCTGTTCTGTTTCAATGGTCTATATCTCTCTTTTGGTACCAGTACCATGCTGTTTTGATTACTGTAGCTTTGTAGTATAGTTTGAAATCAGGTAGCATGTTGCCTCTGGCTTTATTCTTTTTGCTTAGGATTGTCTTGGCTATGATGGCTCTGTTTTGTTTCCATATAAAGTTTAAGATGGTTTTTTTCCAGTTCTGTGAAGAAGGTCATCGGTAGCTTGATGGGGATAACATTGAATCTATAAATTACTTTGGGCAGTATGGCCATTTTCACTATATTGATTCTTCCTAACCATGAGCATGGAATGTTCCTCCATTTGTTTGTGTCCTCTCTTATTTCCTTGAGCAGTGGTTTGTAGTTCTCCTTGAAGAGGTCCTTTATATCCTTTGTTAGTTGTATTCCTAGATATTTTATTCTCATTGTAGCAATTGTGAATGAGAGTTCACTTATGATTTAGTGAACTCTGTTATTCTGTTATTGGTGTATAGAAATGCTTGTGATTTCTGCACATTGATTTTGTATCCTGAGACTTTGCTGAAGTTTCTTATCAGTTTAAGGGGATTTTGGGCTGAGAAGATAGGGTCTTGTAAACATACAATCATGTCGTCTGCAAATAAAGACAATTTGACTTCCTCTTTTCCTAATTGAATACACTTCATTTTTTTTTCTTGCCTAATTGTTCTGTCTGGAACTTCCAATACTATATTGAATAGGAATGGTGAGAGAGGGCATCCTTGTCTAGTGCTGGATTTCAAAGGGAATGCTTCCAGTTTTTGCGCATTCAGTATGATTTTGACTGCAGGTTTGTCGTAAGTAGTTTTTATTATTTTGAGATACGTTCCATCAATACCTAGTTTATTGAGGGATTTTAGCATAAAGGGCTGTTGAATTTTGTTGAAGGCCTTCTCTGCATCTATTGAGATAAGCATGTGGTTTTTGTCTTTGGTTCTGTTTATGTGGTGAATTACATTTATAGACTTGCTTATGTTGAACCAGCCTTGCATCCCCGGGATGAAGCCTCCTTGATTGTGATGGATAAGCTTTTTGATGTGCTGTCACAATTGGTTTGCCAGTATTTTATTGAAGATTTTTGTATCTGTGTTCATCATGGATATTGGCCTGAAGTTTTCTTTTTTTGTTGAGTCTCTGCCGGGTTTTGTTATGAGGATGATATTGGTCTCATAAAATGATTTGGAAAGGATTCCCTCTTTTTGTATTGTTTGGAGTAGTTTCAGAAGGAATGGTATTACGTCCTCTTTGTACGTCTGGTAGAATTCAGCTGTGAACCATCTGGACTTGGACTTTTTTTGGTTGGTAGACTATTAATTGCTGCCTCAACTTCAGCCCTTGTTATTGGTCTGTTCAAGGTTTCAACTTCTTCCTGGTTTAGGCTAGGGAGGGTGCAAGTGTCCAGGAATTTATCCATTTTTTCCAGGTTTATTGGTTTATGTGCATAGAGTTCTTTGTAGTAATATCTGATTGTAGTTAACGACACCCCGGAGCTGTTCCTATTTGGTCATCTTGGATCCTCCTCATTGATTATTTCTGAAAGCTGTCAGATAAAGTTCTCCAGGATGCACAGTTCTTAGAATATTAGAAGTTGCCATTTATTAACAGGTGCTATGTACTATGCATTTTGTTAGGCTTTACATGGATTATTTCATTACCTCCTCCCTTCATCTATAAATAGGAAGCACTAATGTTATCCCCTTTCACAGATGGAGAAACAAGGTTGTGAGACATGAAGTAATTCAACGAAGGTCATTGTATAGGACCCCTTTTGCACAGCACCTCACATCTTCTTGGCCTTGCCATTTTTTCTCGCTTCCTGTGGTTGCATGGGTATATTGATATTCCCTGGGGCTGTGGGCAGGAGCTTGTAAAGGCCATTGTTGCTGGTGGATGGATCCCACACACATTCCAGAGGGCTCCTCAGAAGCTCCTGTGTGAGGGAACCAATTGCCTG
This sequence comes from Cheracebus regulus, assembly GCA_963574635.1. Lineage (NCBI taxonomy): Eukaryota > Metazoa > Chordata > Mammalia > Primates > Pitheciidae > Cheracebus > Cheracebus regulus. The sequence goes on along the minus strand of CAUYQU010020410.1, from coordinate 19,239 downwards.
CGGCACTTCATGCTTCCTTGCATTGCTTTTTCCTTTTTTCCTCTTTGCTTATCTGACCCTTATTCCAGATCACTTTCCTTAATAAGCCACCTCCACGTACATCTTTATCTCAGGCTCTGCTCTTGGGAAACGCAGGCTAAGATAGTGAGTGGCAAAGCTGGAATTTAAATCTAAGTTTGGCTGGTCTCCAAGTGAATACTTTATCAAACCAGTCACTAAAGTCTCTTATCAGGCTCTTTCCAGTCTGATTGGTCCTAAAATAAAGCTTTATAGCAGTAGAAAAGGCTCTAAAAGGATTCTTAAATCAGCAAGAAAGGAGGTTGGACTATGGAGTAGGTGGTACCTGGAAATCTGTTCAAATGAAGAGGGGGAAAGAGTGCAATGTAATTTTAGTTCATTACACATTTTATTCTTTAGCACATCGCCTATATGCCTGGCACTGGGCCAAGTACTAAGGAAGCCACCTGGAATTATGGGAATGAAAATGGAGCCTAAAGACCAATTTCCAGACATCCTCAGTAACTTGAGACCAGGGTGTCAATCTCAAATGTCCACAGGGTCCAGGTGCGAACCTTATTTTAAATCTAACACAAATACATAGTCTTTACTCCCCCACAGAATTAGGCTTATGGTTTCCTCTCCTTTTTCTTTAAATACATGGTTATCCTAATCTGTCATTCGTTTTCCCACTTTAGATAGAGAGGTGGATTTAAAAAATATCTTGCTCTCCTTTTAACTCTAGGGAAAACAGCCGCTCAAGGGTAGTGACAAATGCCAGTGGATCCTTTCTTTCTGTCTGGGGAAACACCGTGGGGACTGGGAACTGGGGAATCCCAGCTCTTCCATCAGCTACAACTTGGCTCTAGCTGACTGTGGCTGTGCAGAAAATTAGACTCTGTGGCATCAGTCAGGTCTCTTCCTCCTTCAAGAGAACTCAGAAACCTAGAAAAACTGTAGGCAAGGCTGGCCATGATGGTTCACACCTGTAATCCCAGCACTTTGGGAGGCCAAGGTGGATGGATCACCTGAAGTGAGGGGTTTGAGACCAGCCAGGCCAACATGGAGAAACCCAGTCTCTACTAAAAATACAAAAAATTAGCTGGGCATGGTGGTGGGCACCTGTAATCCCTGCTACTCAGGAGGCTGAGGCAGGAGAATCACTTGAACTCACTTGCAGTGAGCTGAGATTGCACAGCTGTACTCCAACCTGGGCAATAAAAGTGAAACTGTGTCTCGAGTAAAACAACAACAACAGCAACAACAATGAAAACAGTAGGGAAGTCAAGACTGGCAGAGCAGACAGAATCAATCCACAGGGCGCATTGATACCTAGGCTTCCAATTTACTCTCTGGGTTGTAGGATCAGCGTTTTTTCTCCTCCAAAGTCCTTGAATCACCCCAGCTTCTCCTGCATCAGGGGCAAGACTTGCGGAAATAGCACGTGGGATATCATTGAATTTGACCCTGAGGATTCTCTCCTTTACTCCACTTTGTTTCTAGGGGAAATAGGTAAAGGCATGTGTGTGTGTTTGAGTGTATGTGCATGTTTGCTAAGAGCTCAAAGATAGAACCCAATTTAACAAAAACAAGCAAATATGTACATTGACTTTCTTCAGAAGCCATGAAGGGGCCAAGGAAAACAAATGAATTACTCAAACGGGTGACTTTTCCTAATGGCTGGCAGTATTTGAACATGGCAGGTAGAGTTTTTTTCTTTTTTGTTTTGTATCTTTAACCAGCAAGAAGAGAGTATATGGCTCTCATTTTTTTCCTCTGTGTAAAATTTTCATGCCCCTTGACCAGATTTCTGTTGGCCTTGCTGATTAGTTGGCTATTTGAGTAGTTCATTGTCTCAGCCTTTAGTACGAGCCCCTCCTAAATGGGACTCACTATGTCATAACTGTATAAAATATTCATTAAGATGATGCTTTTAATGGATTTGTTTGGAATGAAGTCAAGCAGAAGGAGCCACGTGCAGATTTGTGGAGCAGTCAGGATGTTTCAGGGCTGTGTCCACCCCAAACCTCTCTACTTGCCTTCTTTCCCTGTAGGCTTTCATCTGAGACACAGGATTAAAAATGTACTGATGGGGGAAAATAGGAGGTTGTTTAGGGCCAGAAATACTTTTCTTTTTGTACGTGTGTGCTCCCATTTGATGTTTTTCATCTTGTGTTCACTGGAGGCGAGCGATGCTTTTTCTGAATTACACTGGAGTGCTTTTGCCATGTAGAATGGCCTAGAGTGTGAGTGCTTGAGCTCTCGAATTAGACAAAATTTTTTTTAGCTCAGCCACCTACTTGTGAAACTCTCAGGCAAGAATCTTAACATCTCTGAGCGTCAGTTTCCTCATCTTGCAACCTAGAGCAATGCTAGTACTTATTTCACAGGATATTTGTGAAGATTGAATGGGCTAGTTTGCCAAATATGTAGCCTAGTGCCTGGGACATATTAAAAGCTCGTTAGCCTTAGCCATTATTCACTAAGTGGTAGATACCCAACTTCTACCCCATGTGTAGGTCTTTGTAAATGAATGGAGTTTTCTGCTGAACAAATGCCATTTGGTTCTTATCCCATCCCAACCTGGACCACAGAGCAGGTTTAACAGAGTATCCTAAAACAAATCAGAGATTGTGGATTAGAGAGATTAAGCAAGATGATCAAGGTTGTTGTGCAACTCAGTGATGGAAGTTGGGAATAGAATGAAATATTTTGGCTCCTTTCTCAGCATTAGGTCCAATCTTTTGTGTCAGATTGGGCCTTTTCTTTTCTCTTCATTATTTTTTTGTAACCAGAGTACATCTGAATCCAAAATCATTACATCCTGACCTCTGCCATTCAATTTCTCTCTGTGCAGCTTCATACTTTTTAGTCTAGACCAGTCACCTTCTTTCCAACCTTTAGGAACATCTTGACAGAAATAAACAGTAATAAAGAGTCCTCTCTATCTTAACTCCACCAGCCTCTGCACCTGGAGCCTCCAGGCTGAGCTGGAGCATGTGGCAAGCATGTTCTTGTTTCAGCCCACTCCCTTCCACTGCTCCCTTGTTCTGAACACTCAGTATCTGTTAGGGACCTGTAACCCATCTGGAGAGTGACCTTGGGCAAATTGCTTCAGTTTTTGGGTCTTTGTCTCTCCATCCTTAAAGTGGAAAAGATCATTAACTTATTAGTAAGGAAATAATACTTCCCCATGAAGGTATGGAAGAAATGTAACAATGATCCACTTTGCCTATTGCCCTCTGAGTCTGGGTGGGGCTAGGGTTTTATTTTTATAATTTCTAAATTGAAGTCACAAACAATTATCATAAAATTGCTAGAATAATGAAACTGCTGCTTCCCATGGCAAAGCCTATGAAGTGGCAGGGATGGAGCCACCATGTGGGAATGGGCCAGAAATGGCCTCAAATAGATTCTTCCTTGGTGCCTTTGTCCTGGGAGGGAAAATATGCTCATCAAGATGCCGATGAAGCAGGGATTACAAGCAGCAGTCTTTGTAACCAGGAAAACGACGCCATTTTTTTTTCTTTTCACTCTTAAAACAAAAATCTATCCAGATTTAATCACATTGCTTTATCTCCATGACCTAACCCTTCATGTGTGGGTGAGAACATTTTACTTTGTCTCCAGGCCCTAAAGCATGTGCCTGATGGGAGCCATGGTCCCTTTAGGGTTTTTTCTTGACTGGAAGAAGCAAAGATTGCTTTTTGTTCCCTTTTGACTCTCTTCTGAATTAACATGAATTTGGAGATGACTGTAGCTCAGAAAAAAAGAAAGAGAGAAAGAAAGAACAATGGGAGGGGAGCCAGTTTGAAGAGTATGTCTTAGAACCCAAGGGAAGCTCTGTTTTCATCAAGCTGATAGTTCCCTTCCAGGCCATCAGCAAAATGAAAATGCCTCACCCAACCAAATTGAAATCCTTTCATCTAGGTCTCTTAAACCCTTCTCTGGGGAGTGGGCTTTGGAGTGTGAATTCCTCCAAGCTGATTATCTCTGCATAAGAACAGATGCCACCCCCCTACCCCTCCCTCCCCTTGGTCCTCTTTCCATTTTAACAGCCCTTACTGGGCTTCACGACCAAATTTATGCCAGCATAAGAGTGGCTGTCTTTGAATGTGTAATTGAGAAGCAGCGCGGACGCTAACGTCTCAGTATTAATTAATGGAATTTGATGTTTATTGCTGTCATGTCAACCAATCATTTTTTTGCAGAAAATTAATTAAACCTTGAGTAGGCATTTGGAAGCTCCCTACACAATGCCTAGGGCTGACTGGGAGCCTTTGGAACTGGAGAGGGGAGCTGCATCTACAGTTTAAGCCGTGCCTAAGCCTTGTCTAAAACTTCAGACTTAGATTCCAATGCTGAGAGAATGGAGAGGAATATGCAGAAGGGGACATTGCTACCTTTCACTCTTCATCACTTCTCACTTTTGCTTTTGTATTATCCTTCTCACCTCTTTCCACAGACTGTCGCCTGCTACGTGCAGAGTAAATCCATCCATTTTCCTGCAAAGATGAAGTGTGGAATACACAGTGGCAAAATAACTCCATGAAAATAATCTTGGTAGGGCTCTTTTCAATGCAGTCACCAGATGGCTTATATCAGACAGAAAAGCCAAAATGCAACGTTCTGCTCTTCTAAAATGTCCCGTACTTTCATCTTTGGATCCTTCCTTCTTTTCTTCTTCTTTCCTCCATCTCTTTTTTTTAATTCTTCTTTTTTTTTCCTTCCTGGAGGGACACAAATAATATTTGACATTTTTTGAATAATATTGTTTTCTGATTATTAACTGAAATGCTATGCATTCATTGTAAGAAAATCCATTAAAAACCAGAAATATATGGTGAGAATGCCAATTTGGGAATAATAGCTCATGTCTGAGTGTTTACCCTGTGACACGCTCTGTGCTAAGTGCTCAGCTTTGTCCACTGATGGGCCCTGCTATGTACAGGGTAAATGCACCCATTTTCTCACATGATCTCACTTAATCCTTTTAATAGCCACATAAGGTAGGTACTCTTAATATCTCTGTTTTGTAGATAAGAAAGTTGAAGCTAGGAGATTAAGTAGCTTGCCCAATGTCACACACCTTGGTAAGCAGTAGCACAGACTTTGAACCTAGGTGCTCTTATTCCAGAGTTTATATTTTTATCCAGTATGTTCTACTGACCTGCCCTGGGCTGTGCAAACTACAGTCTAGGAACACACATCAGGAAAGAAGGTACCAACTGGAGAGGTCTCTGATCATTCAGACCAGTTCTCTGGGGACATCTGGTATGGAGAACACATCATCTCAATACTGCAGCTCAGCTCTCTTCCCCATAAGCTCAGAAGCCTGGTTTTTACAGGGATGGATTAACATTAACAGGATCCACAGAAACTGCTGTGGTACCGAGAATGTTAAGCTTGTTAATTTACAAAGAGCAAGGCCACTGTCTGGAAGGACTTGCACTGGGATGTCAGTGCATCATCACCCTGCAGCACAGCTACATGGGAGCTGACAACTGCTTTCCAGAACTCAGTGCCTGAACTCAGTGGATGGGGAGTCATTCTGCTAACTTTTTGCTATCTTTTTAGCATCCCCCTTCCTCTCCACCACCGCCCTCATTTCAGGAGTAATGGAAACACTAATATCCCCATATAAACCAAGGCCATTTTGTCCCTTTATCTACAGTCCCAAGAGTGACCACCTACCTCCCCACCCCCATTCTAATGGCACATTCTTTTTATAGATTTCTTACTACATTTAGTCGACTGTAGTCAAGTCTTGTTGAATGGGAGCCATTGTGCCTTCTGAAGATGGCTTTGTATATCTTGGCCAAGGTTTGCTAACTGTTGATTTAAAGTTCACTTCTCTAAGGGCAATTTTAAAAAAAACATTACTGAAGTATACTTTACATGTAACATTAACTCATTTGAGGTTTGCAATTAAATGATTTCTAAGGATTTTAGTGTGCTGTGCAATCATGGTCATAACACTTGCAGTGCTCCAGTGAGATCTATCATGCCCATTCACAGTTAATCTCTGTTCTCAACCCTGTTTCATATAAGTAAAATCCTACAATATACCTGGCTTCTTTCACTTAGAATAATGTTTTGGAAATTTATCCATGTTGTAGCATGTATCATTGTGCATTACTTTTTATTGCTGAATAGTATTCCATTGTATGGATGTGTCATATTTCATTTATCTATTTATCTGTTGATGGGCATTCAAATTGTTTCCATTTTTGGCTGTTATGTATAATGCTGCTGTGAACCGTCATGTGAAGACTTTGTGTTATCATAGGTTTCCATTTCTCTTGGTCAGATACCTAGAATTGGAATTGCTGGATCACGTGGTATATTTCTGTTTATTGCATTAAGAAATGTCCACAATGTTTTTCAGCGTGGATACAGTCCCTTAACAAATGTGTGATTTGCAAAATTTTATTTTTCTTTGGGTTATCTTTTCCTTTCTTTGATAATATACTTTGAAGGATAAAATCTCATAATTTTGATGAAGTCCTTTTCATCTAATTCTTTTCTCTTTTTGCTTGTGTTTTTAGTGTGGTATCTAAGGAAACATTGCTGAACTCAAGGTTGTGGAGATTTATACCTGTGTTTTCTTCTTAGAGTTTTATAGTTTCACACTCAGGCCTTGTTGTTCATTTAAAATTAATTTTTATATATTGTTTGCAGCAGAAGTCTAACTCAATTTTTTTGGCATGTCTTATTGTTCAGATTCTTTTTGGCCTCTTTGTGTAGCATTTCTTTCCTCTGGGTAGAGAGTAGGACACCTGCCTTAGGAAGGGCTTATCAGCTACTTTCAGGGGTAACTCAGAGATCTTTCTAGGTTTTATGATGTGATTTGGAGGAGAAAGAGGAATAGGAGACAGGAAAGTGGAAGAACATGAGATCTTCTTGCTTTTGAGGGTCTCCTATCTCCTCAGTTAAAAAGTACTCAGCATGCCAAGGCACCATACTTTGGGATATTGAGTTGAGCCCTAACAAATCCGTAGATCAATTTCAGAAGTATTGCCATTTTAAGAATATCAAATATTTCAACACATAAACATGGAACTCTTTTCATTTAGTTATTAAATTTATTCCAATAATAGTTTATGGCTCACAGTGTACACATCTTGCATTTCTTTGGTTCAATTTATTTATAAGCATTTTATTCTCTTTGATACTATGTAAGCAAAATTACTTTATTATTTTTATTTTTGGATTGCTCATTGCTAGTGTATGGAAATTTAACTGATCTTGGTGTATTGATCTTGTGTCATGCAACCTTGCTGAACTCATTTATTAATTCTAATAGCTTTTTAGTGAACTTTTAAGGATTTTTCTATGCTCAAGACAATATCACATGCAAACAGAGGTAGTTTTACATCTTTCTTTCCATTATGCATGGCTTTTATTTCTTTTTATTGTTTAATTTCTGTGATTCACACCTCCAATGTAATGTTGAATAAAAATTGTGAGAGCAGACATTCTTGTTTTGCTTCCAATTTTAAGGGAGAAAGAATCAGTTTATACCACTAAGTATGATTTTAGCTGTAGATCCTTCACCTTTTCTTATGTTGTAGCTTTACCTGAAATATTTTTTCTCACTTCATATTTCTATTTTTCAAAATAGCATCTATCGATCAAGGCCAGATGCTCAACTAGATATCATCCCTCTCACCCTGGAATCTCTCTAACAATTTATTTATATAATTGCACAAAGCATTTATTATATTCCACCTTTTACTATAGTCATGTGTGGTTATTCTGGTAAAACATCTCCTATTTATCTAGCAAAGACTCTTTGAAAGTGGACTGTGTTTGCTTATTTTTGCATTCATAGTACCAAGGCAAAAAGTTATAAATAGGTGCTTATGTCTTAGTGAAAACTAATTTATAATGAGATGTCATTGATCCACAGAAGCCTAATGTGTTGTTTTTTTTTTTGAGATATTTAAATTGGAAAGGAAGATCAACTTAAAATGAATTAATCCCTGAATTACAAAAGTATAATCAGAAGACACAATAAGCAAAAGATCTGAAAGACACTTCACCAGAGAAGATATATAAATGGAAAATAAACATGTAAAAAGATACTCAACATTAGTCATTTAGAGAATTGCATTAAAACCATGACAAAATTCACATCTATTAGGATAGCTAAACAAAACAAAAACAAAAAAGAAACCTGACAATATCAAATGCTGGCAAGGATGTAAAACAACTGAAACTCTCATTTAATGCTACTGAAAATGTAAAATGTTGCAGTCACTTTTTACCATATGATCCAGAAATCCCATTCCTGAGTATTTACTTAAGTAAAATAAAAACTTATGTTCACGAAAGCCCTGTGCAAAAAGGTTTATAGCAGCCTTAATCATCATCCTCAAAAACTGGAAACAACTCAAATGTTCCTCCATGACACATGAATTAACAATCTATGAAACATCCATACAGTGGAATATTACTGATCAGTAAAAAGGCAAGACTACTGATACACCCAAAAATATGGACAGATTTCAAGTGCAATCCCAAATAGCAGGCAGCAAGCTTATAATTAGCTTAAACTAATGGAGTATGTTCTCCAACAATTCTATGCTAGACTTTGAACCAACACCAAAGTTTCCTTAATGGCTCTCTTGCTCTCAATGCCTTCAACACATATAATTTGAGCTGTACAGTTCAGCACACTCAAATGCATACGCTGAGTGAAAGAGGCTAGGTCCAAAGGGATACACAATGCATGATTACATTTTACATGGCATTATGGAAAAAGATGCATTTATAGGGAACACAGAATAGTAACCAGTGGCTGAGGGAGTAAGGAGCTGGAGGCTGGTGACAATGAGGAACTAGTTTGGGGAGAAAGTATTCTGTATCTTGATAGTGGTAGTTTTCTAACCAAACTCTTATACAACTGTATGCATTTGTTAATATTCATACAGCTATATGCCACAGAGTGAATTTTACTATAAGCAAACTAAAAAATATATTAAAACAGTAATATAACTAAAGACCTTTTGGATAGAAGTAGATATACAGCCTGAAGCTTCATAAATTATAGGACAGGTGGCCTGAGTTACATGTGGCTCTCTGACCCCTAGCCAAGGAGTTGCAGTGAATGGTGTACTGTCAGCAGTGAGTGCTAGTGAGTAGTGACTTAACTTTTTAGGACATCAAGGAGAGCTTAGAAGTGTCAGGAAGAAAAGTGGCCAATAAAACAAAAAACCCTTTCAAACTAGAAGTGAGGTCATGGGGTAGCTACTTCAATTGTGTGTTGTTTGAGGAGAAGGCAGCCAACAATAGCTTGCTTCGTGTGAATAATATGTGGAAGGAAAAAAATCATATAAAGGATAGGATCAAAAGGTTCCTTCCTGAATGATCAGCAGCATTATAGATTCCAAAGAGAGTACACCCAGTGGTCCTCATGGAGAATCCAATGCAAACCTCTTTGTAGAATGCTTGCTCTACAAAAGAAGAATTCCAGGGATTTAGATGAGGGCACAAGGGAGGCGGAAAGACCTAGATGAATTCCAGCTCTGTCATTTACAATCTCAGAGGCCTTGCAGAAATCACCGTGTCTTTCTGATACTCAGTTTCTACATCTATAAAGCAGTGTTAACAAGCACCTATCTTTCAGTGTTGAGAGAATTAAATGAGATAATGTCCACATAGCACTAGGCACAATACCTGGATGATAGAAAACCTGTACTAACTTGTAGTGAACATTGCATTGCTGCCAGTTTTCAGGATCATGCATATGTTTATTTTTCTCAAGTTCATTCTTGAATTTAATTTTTTTTCTTGTCAGTACCTCGTCAGTAGGAGATCATTATATTTAAGAAGCATCATCTTGCTACCTAGAGTATATAGAGTGAATTTGAAGAGAAACTTCTTATTCTCAGAAACACAGAATCTTTTATACTCAATAGGAAGAACTTTCAAAAGCAAGAGCTGTGACTTCCTCACTCCAGAAGTAGTTAACCTGTTGGGATATTTGGTAGATGAATTCTGCCCCACGCGCTCTTCTTTACTATGCACTAGACCAGGAAACAGCAGCGGCTCTCCATGCTCTCTATCCAACACAGAAAACCAATCTTCCAGCACCAGGGGAGACCATAAAAAAGGGAAAAAAATGCAAATGACCAACATTGATTAGTTTTGCCAGCTGCTTTTCCTCCACAATCAACGGACCAGCTACTATAGCTGTAAAGCCTGTTGGATCGACTCAGGATTTTTTTTTTTTTTTTTAAGAAATGGTATTAAAAAACAAGTAATGTTTTTCAGTCAAAACATCAAAGAATTTGACAAATGGAAAGGGAATGAAATAAAGAGAAAAGAGAAAAGAAGAATAACAGGCAGCTTTTGGACTGTCTGACTTTGGGGAAGGTCTTTTTCTTTTAAATATGCAATTGGAAACTCTCATGTAAATGAGAGAAGAAGCATCTGGGTATAAGGCATTAGGGAGCGGTGGTGAGTGTGGACTTAGTTTTCTTTTCCCCACTATTATGAGATTATTTGAATACAAAAAAATTTCACTTTGTTTTTTTGACTCTGCTGTAGAGGAGAAAATACAGAATGTGTTATGAAAAATTAACATTTTTCATAACACATTCTGTATTCAAAGACATGGAGAAGACATGGAGAGGTTGCAACTTCAAAGACACGGAGAAGTTTGGTTGCCATTTTGGTTGTGTGATGAACTGAGGAAGCTCATTCACATCTGAGTTGAAGAGCTCTTATGCACCTCCAGCAACTACTGTTGTGCAAGAATGTGAGTCACACTCACCACTACTCCCCACTGCCTTATCCTCAAATACTTCCTCTCTCATTATTTACATGGCTAGACTGACCTTGAAATGCTAAGTATTTAGTTATTCAAGGGACATTCTATATCTTGATTTTGTTGTGATTTCTCTAAACTACATCAACATGTGGATGGCTTTAATGCTGACAGTTCATTCCACTTTGAAAAATAATGGTGTGGGCCAAATACAACCTGTTTATATGTTAGTTTCTGCCAGTGACTATCAGTGTGAACCTCTTCTTTGTACCTCAGTTTAATAATTGTAGAGTATAGTACTGCTTTTTGACAGATGGCAATCCATGATAGAAACAACATGAATTTTGTTAGAAATAATTTCTTATTAATCTCTAAAAGGATTATGAATTAAAATGGTGTTGTGAAGTCTGAAATCATTTATTAAAGCATTATTCTAAAAGCAAAAGATGGCAAATAGACCAAATGGCCTTTAATAGGAGATGGTTACATAAATTATGTTATCTCTGATCAATATTATGTAACTATTAAAATATGAAGCAAAAAAATGAGGCAGTTGTATAGTGCTAATATGAAACCATGCTATGATATATATGTCTGTGTGTATGTGTGTGTTATGTATATATATATTTTTTTTCTGTACTGTGAAAAAGTCAAAGTGCAGAAAATTGTGCACAGCATGCTATTATTGCATTAAATATATATACACACATATATATGTAATTTAACAGTAAATAATACAAAAATTCCACCAATTCACAGGGCACAAGCAGCCTCTTTCATGAAGGTTGTAGCATAGTGGGAATGGGTTGTCACAACAATAGAGATGATGGACACTTTTTTTCATGGAATCTCATGGCTATTACATGCTTCATCCTCTTTTCATCACCTGCTTCTAAGAGACAATGACATTGCTTTTAATGGATGGTCACAGACTCCAGTATGAAATGTAAAGTAGTCACAGAAAGTATCAATTTTACCAAACTCAACAGGATCCTACTCATAAAGGCACAAGTGAATATTGTGGTAGTTTGCATACATAGGATTTACTAGCAGTGGTTTTCCTACCAAACTCTCCATCCCTTTTTATCTATGTCCTCTCCTTTGAAATATGCTCATGTCCCCAGATGTATTTGTGGTCTACCTGTTGTTTAGCCACTTCTCCATTTCGTCCTGAGTTTGGCTCATTTGTGAGCATGACTTGTGTAAGCTCTTGACTAAGCTGACTGATTTAGTATTTTCTAACAGATGCTTTAATTTGCCAGAGGTTGTCTGGGGCCTGCTGGGAATATGCACCTCTTGTGAGGAAAGGAATGAGATAATGAATAACCTCTCTTCATTTTCTTTCCCTTAGCCTTTGTTTATAGCTAGATATGTAATAGGAATAAATATGAATAAAGACTACATATTATATCTATATAAATGTGACAGAAACTGATAACAATGATAGTCTCTGGGAATAGGTGTTCTTTTTATGCCCAATAAACTGAATATGAGACTGGCAAACTTCATTTCTGGTATCACAGATGTGTATATGAAATGAGAGAAGGAAAAATTACCTAGTTTGTGATATTTAAGTCTCTGTCTGAGAAAACAGAAGTAAAATATCTAATCATATGGGAAAGTTAGATAATCTACTAACTGATACTGAAACTTCTGGCTAATCATTTAAAAAATTTATATCCCTACCTTACTCCTTTTACCAAAATAAATTTGTGAGTGACAGTCTATAAAGCAGTCCCTATGATTCTCAGCTCTTAGTATTCATACCTTTGTGTAATCTTTTTGAGTGTGGCAGGACTAGAGACTTGTTTCTAACCACTGGAATGTAGCAAAGATTATGGGTTGTAAGTGAGCACATGTATCTGATTATGTGAAAGTGTAATGCCTATTTTTCTAGAGTTTCAACCTTTCTCTGTCTTTCACACACACACTCTGTCTCTTTTCCTTCTTCCTTCCCTCCTTCTCTCCTTTTTTGGCTTTGATGAAGCAAGTTGTCATAAATCTTAGTGCATCAGAAAATGAATTCAGGCAACAAAGTGAGGGAGCCTGGAAGTGGATCCTTCCCCAGTTGAGCCTCTGATGAGAACACAGTTCTGGCGATCACCTTGGTCACAGCCTGTGAAACCCTAAGCAGAGGCCCTAGTTAAGCTATGGCCAGACTCTTGATAAACAAAAACTGTGAGATAATATATGTATGTCAGTTTAAGCTGCTAACTTTGTGATAACTTGTTATGCAGTAATAGAAAAGTAATGCAAAGCTCCACATGGATTAATGAATTAAATGTAAGAAAAATTAGGAAGAAACCGTACAAATCACTAAAAGGAAATGTGATGAAATGCTTTTGTGATCTTGACATACAAAAGAGCTTTCTAAAGAAGAAATAAAACCTAAAAGGCATAAAAAAGACTGACAGATTTGACTATTTAAAATGTTTGAAGTTCTGCAAGGAAAATTACTGTAACTAATCAATATCAAATTGGAAAAAAATTTGTAACAGATATGGCAGATAAAGGACTAATATTCTTAATTTTTCAGAGTGCTGGCAAATCAAAAAACAAAAATTAACAACCCAAAGAAAAATGAGCCAATAATATAAACTAGTCCAAAGAAAAGAAGTATTAGCAGTATTAACATACAAAAGGATGCTCAGTTTTCCTCACAACAAAAATAGAAATTCTCAAAAATGCGATTTTGTTTTTCACTTAGCAGATCTACAAAGTTATAAAAAGCTTGATAATACTGCAGAGACACGCATTCATATACTATTGTTTGTAATGTAAATTGGTGCGATTATTTTGGCAATAGAAACCAAAATTTCCAGCATACCTACAATTGCCAATCTTCTTGTATGAAGCCATCCTACATTTATGCCCATCTACATCTACATCTTAGTTTTTGAATAGCAAAAACTAAGAAATAATCAAAATGCTCATTGGTAGAAAATCTGTTTAGTAAACTCAGGGATGGTTTACCAAGAAAGGTATGCAACTGTGAAAAAGAATGCCTTCTGTCCATTAGATTTCTCCCCAAGTCACAAAAAGGAATGATTTACCAGGTCTACTACATCTTAAAAAAATCAACATTCACATAGCCTATACAGCTTTGCTTTAACTTTTTTCAAAAGGATATATTGAAATAAGAAAAGTGTGTGTGTGTGTGTGTGTGTGTGTGTGTGTGTCTAACACTGGAAGAGAGAAGTGTGTCTGATTTTGATCTCAGCCTAGGACCATGTCAGTATATATACAGAGAGACAGAGACAGAGACAGAGAGAGAGAGACAGAGACAGAGACAGAGAGAGAGAGACAGAGACATGTATGTCCTTACAAGCACATGTTCCAGGAAGTAGTGACTGAGATGAAGGATTCAGTAGATTTTGTGGTCAGGAGCAGGGAGGTCTGAGAACAGGAGGTCAGGAAGTTGTGGAGGAATAATTGGACCCTGGAGGTTGAGGTTGGGCAGTCAGAGAATCAATGTGTCCTTCTGGGTCATGGCACTAACACAGCCAAAAATCCCCCAGTGCTCCTGATTATGGAGCAGAAGCTCTTTGTTTTCTGTGGAATAAACAGTGAACTCTGTGCTAGGCAATGGGGTAGGGAAATGGGAAAGTTTAAAAAGAATAGGAATTAGTCTCTATAGTGTAGTAGAAAAAATTAAAACATTACATTCAAATAAATATTAAATATCAGAATATAGGATAGTAATATTTATGTATCCATCAAATTAAAATATCTTGTGATGATCTGTCCCCTGGAATCTAAATCTGTTATCAGGCCTGCATAGTAAATCTCACGGATATTCTTGCACTGGCTCCTCACAGCTACCTTTTAAGGAAGTCTTGTTACTCCTGTTTTACAGATGGGATTCAGAGGGGAGGTAAAGTACTATTTTTTAAAGATCTCAGAAGGTGGTCTCAGGATCTGGGTTTGTGTGAGGGAGAGATGTGGGTACAGAAGATTAAAGAAAGATTGAATTTAGCTTTGGAGACTGGTTTTTAGATACCACAACCATTCCAAAAGGCGATTCATCATCTTGCCTTCGGCATGTTCATTTCCTGTATTCTCCACCTTAACAAACTTTTTTTTTTAGTATCTTCTATGAGCTCAGACCATGGTTCTAAAAGATGAAGATGTGGTGATGAATGAGATAGACATGTTTGTCTTTGCTCATGGAATATTTTAGAGGGGAAGACAGAGAATAAGAGAGTAGCAAATACACAAGCAATGCAATTTCAGGCTGGATAAGTGTTATTTAAAAAAAAGTAAAACAGAATAAGAGGAGAGTAATGGATGGTGGGGCTTGGGTGGTGTCTGGGTATTTTAGTGAGCCTGGAGAAAGCCCTTCTGAAGGGGAGATGTTTGGGCACACATCTGAATAAACTGAGAGTGAACCATAGGAAGATATGAGAGAGAGGAGTACTAAGCAGAGGACGATCAGAGCAAAGGCGGTGAGACGTGAGATGGGCCTGAGTGTCCATTATTGAAGAAGGGGCAGGGGATACCACATGACCAGGGTGGAGTGGGTGAGCCCGGGTACAGGGAATGGAGGCCAAAGAGGTGGGCAGAGGCCAGAGCATAAAAAGCCCTGTGGAGCATGTGGAGATGCTGGGATTTTAGCCCTCAGGAAGCCCTTGGGAAGTTTTCAGCAGAGAAAGGATGCATTCTGATTTATGTTTAGAAGAGATGGCTTTGTCTGCAGGGGAGAACAGGGGTGCACCAGGATGGCAGCAAGGAGCTCTCAGGAGACGCTTTGGGAAGTATGGAGGCAGTGAGGTAAAGACCAGTGGCTATGTACCAGTGGAAGAATGCATAGGATTTTCTAATGGATTGGCTCTACAGAGAAAGAACAGAGGTGGATAAGTACGATGCTGACTCACAGGTTTTTGGCCCGATCAGCTCGGTGGTGCCAGTTGTGGAGGTGGAGAAAACTAAATTGTAATACCTCTCTGCTTAAGCCCTTGCTGGTTCCACACCACCTGCAGACTCCTCTGCATGGCTTATCAGCCCCCACCCGCCCACCGTGACTGAGTCCTGTCTACCTTTCAGACTCATCTGCAGCCCCTCAGTTCTCTTCCCTGTGTCTCCAGCTACACCATGCTGCTTCTTACCTCTGTGGCTGTGTACACTTTTCAGCCCCCTCATCCTTCATGCCTCAGCTCAGATGTTACTTCCTCCAGGAAACAGTTTCTGATTTTCCAAGTTCAGATTAAGCCTTCTCCTTCAATTATGCCTCTCTGATGGGCTGAGTTCTCTTTGAGGGCAGGTACCATATGTCACTCATTTTTCCATCCTCTGGGCCTAGCACAGTGCCTGGCACATAATAGGTAGTGCAAATAGTGTTTGGTAAGTGAATAAACATATGCATCCTGGTATGTGCACAGTACTCGGTAGCTTCTGGGGTTAAACGTTAAATCTGAGTATGTTTTTCAAAAGTATTTAGATGTGTAAAAGGTGAAAAGAAGTTAACTAGACACTGTAAGGTGTGCATGCTTCTGAATCCCGATCTTTTGCATGCAGAGACCACATCTGGAACCAGCGGGGACACTAAATTGCCTCTGTGAAGGCTTTGCTGGTGGAATGAGTGTGGGGCTGCAGGGATGAGGATCTTAGGTATAAAAACGAGCAGAGTAAGTGCAGGCGAGGGATCTGCCCTCCTTTTTGTGTTTCCTTGATAATGTTCAGCCCCAAGTGCCATTCTTCAGTCATCTCCTGTTCTCCCTGTCCCTGTAATTCTGCTCATAGTGCAGACCATGCTCTAAGGTACATGATTAATGCCCCTTCCACCAACCCCTCCCTGTCAATTTTAAATGCGGCTATACTACCACTCACCTAACCCTGACAGAAAAAAATACAGTCCTGTCACAGTCTTGCGGCAAGCTATATCTTCCAGCATTAAATCACAATTAAGGGCCTCTGTGAGTCTGATAGCAGCTTTAGCTGTTGGTTGTTTTTTTTTTTTTTTTTTTTTTTCATTCGTTTTTTATCCCATTTCAAACTCGGCTAAAGCTTTCGTGCTGTCAGCAGGGGTACTGCTGCAAAGGCAAATCATCCATACCCTCTCCTCTACAGGCACACCCACACTTCATAATCAATCTGAGTGGAGAAGTGTGGAGGACTTCCAGGCAAAGCCCCTTCTAGGCAGAGCCACTCTGGGTGCTTGAGCATTGGCTGGGGTGGAGAGGATGGTGTGCCTGATCATTAACCCAGTCGGCATCTGCATAGCCATTTGTGAAATGCTTTCACATCAGGTAACTCATTGGATCCCAACAGGAATCTTATTAAAAGAAATATTTATTATGCCCATTTTAAAGATAAAGAAACCAAAGTCTAGAGGTTTGGACTACTTAACAGAGTCCCCAGGATGGAACACAGGGCCTCTGACTAGGAGACTGGAGATCCTGAGGAACTTTACATGTTGTGAGGGATTTGTTCTTTCTCGAGTCTTCTGCATACGTGGCAGTTTCTGAAGTTAGACACGGTTGATTCAAACCTTAACTCTCCCAATTACTAGGTAGGTGAACCTGAGGAAGTTACTTATTTATCTCTCTACCAGTTTTCTTGTGCCACAATATTGCTGAACAAACAGCTTCAAGACCTTGGTGGCATACAGCAATAAACATTTATTTTTGCTCAAGAGTCTAGGGGATGGCTGGATGGTTCTGCTGATCCTGGCTGGGCTCCCTTATACTTCTGTGGTCAGCTGGTGAGTCAGCTGGGGGCTGGCTGGTTGGGGATCATCCCAGCTAGTATGGCTCATCTCTGCTCCACGAGCCACCACAGTATAGCAGGCTTGCCCAGGCTTTTTATATGCAGCAGCAAAGTTTTAAGAGAGGCAAGGGAAGCATGCAACCTCTCTTAAGATACAGACTCAGAACTAGCACTGTTCTCAGAGCTCAGAACTGTTGCTTCTGCAAAATTGTTTTGTCCAAAGCAATGATGAGACCAGCTTTGATCCAAGAAATGGGAAAATAGGCTCAATGTCTTGATAAGAGGAGCCACAAAGTCACCAAAGAATGTGCTTATGGTGGATATTAAATGGGGCCATTACTATAACCGATCTCCTAAAAGCCCTGAGTAGTTTTGTTCTTGAATTTTATAAATAGTAGTTAAAATGCTACCAGTTATATGGGAACATTGTGGGAATAAAATGACAAAAATAAATAAAGTGCTTAGCATAATGCCTGGTGCATAGCACATATAACAAGTACTCAGGGTGGTAGCCCTTACATTTGTTATTTTGGACTGCCATTCTAGAGTAAGGATACCTTTTTCTGCTCCAATTGTGTGGGACTTTTTCAGTCTCTTCTTATTTATTTAAAACACTTTTGCCCAGAGGGTAATACCAGTACATCAACTTCTTCCCACAATACTCTGCTGTAGATTGAAATTTTGCATGAAATTTACTTGGACACAATTTCAGGGACTTTAGTCACTAAATGCTACCATGTGCTTTATCCTAAAAAGGTTTTACATATGAGGTGGCCAGGAGGCATGGGCAATGTGGAGGGAGGCCCTAGCATCCTCTGGATGACATTCCAGTGCCAGTCTTCATGATGGTCAGCTGCCAGTACAATCTGTTCTTATGTCTCTTAATTTCAAATGTACCTAAATTTGACCTGTCCATGGGAATTCACATTGTTGCCCCTCTTAAATGTCTGTGGAGCTGGTTTACTGTCTGAACTCTGACCAGGATAGGAACATGGTGCTTTGCACTTAGGTGCTTTCTTAATATACTTACTCTGGAGAAAATATTAGCTAATTCTGCTTCTAATTTGGGATTTTAAAATAAAAATAAATAGCATTTGAGAAACAGCCTTTTGTCCTTCCTACTTCCATCTACCATACATGAAGTGAATCTTAGAAGACTGAAGGAAATAAGAGCTGACCCCTGCCCTCAAGGGATCCATGATCAGGTAGGTATGAAACTATGACATAATGGCAAATGTGATCAGAAAATGAGGGGTGGGGCATATGAGATTTAGGCAAAACTTAGAGGGGAAAGACTGGGCTTCTATGCAGGTGATTAAGAGATACTTTGAGCTGTCCTAATGAATAAATAAGAGGGCTCCAATAATTTTTTTCTTATATGAAATTACAGAAGATTTTTATTTAAGAAACTAAGAGGAGAGAGATCCAAGATGGCTGATTAGCAACAGCTCAGGAATGTAGCTCCCAGTGAAAGCGCAGAGAACGAGTGGACGCCACACTTTCCGATGAATTTTTGTTGCTCACAGACTGGGAGATTCCCAGCAGAGGAGCCACATGGTTCGCTAGGGCGACTCTTTTGGCCAGCGCGGCTGTTTTATCGGTGCCCCAGCGCGGCGCTTTCTGGTGCGGAGTGTACGGGACTGGGTGCCCAAAGACTCCGCTGGTCCCATCCCCACAAGGAGAACAGCAATTGGAAGTGCTGAAGACTGAGAGCAAGCACAGCTGAACCTGGGAAGACCCAGCTCTGTGGGGAAGGGGTGCCC
>CAUYQU010020409.1:0-17336 GCA_963574635.1 Cheracebus regulus | reverse complement strand
GCTGGCGACCCGTGTGGCTCCTCTGCCAGGAATCTCCCAGTCTGTGGGCAACAAAAATTCGTCGGAAAGTGCGGCGTCCACTCGTTCTCTGCGCTTTCACTGGGAGCTACATTCCTGAGCTGTTGCTAATCGGCCATCTTGAATCTCTCCGATTTTTTTTTTTTTCTTGAGCAACACAAGACTCCTTGGTTGCAGTTGTGAAGAAGGTTGCAGAGTCAAGCGCGATCAGGCTGATTGTAGCAAAGCAGTGGTTCTCAATGTGTGGTCCCTGGACCAGGAGTATCAGAATTATTGAAAAGTGGTGAAAAATGCACATTCCCAGACCCCACTCAAAACTCCTGCATCAGACACTCTGGAGGCGGGGCCCAGCAGAACATGCTTCAACAAGCCCTCCAGGCAATTCTCATGCTGTGCCCAGTCAAGTCTGAGCAGTACAGTAATAAAGAGAGAGAAGAACAGGAGAGCTGGGGATGCTTATGTGGGATGATTATAATGGCAGGCTACAGAATCCAAATTGGAAAAGAAGGACAGGAAAGACATGAGGGGGCTATTCAATTGTGATAAAGTCGTGAGTCAATGTCTTGGAATGCGATAAGGTCAAACACTTGTAGCATGGTGTATTCATTTTCTATTGCTGCCAGAATAAAATACCACAGACTTAGTGGCTTAAAACAATACCCATTTATTATCCTATAGTTGTGGAGGTAAGAAGTCCAGGTACAGCATGCCTCAGCTGACTCCTCTGTTTAGAGATTCATAAAGGCTCAAATCAATGTGTTGGTGGGACTGTATGCTTCTGGAGATTCTAGGGATAAATCTGCTTCCAAGCTCATTTTGGTTACTGGCTGAATTCAGATTCTTGTGGTTGTAGAAATGAGGTTCCCATTTTGTTTCTGACTGTCAGCGAGGAGCTTCTATCAGCTTCTTAAAACCACCTACTTCCCTTGTCAGATTGCCTCCTCCATCTTTCAAACAGCAACGGCATTGGGAATCCTTCTTTTTTAAAAAAAAAAATTTAGTTTGGAGAGATGGGGCCTTGCTATATTGTCCAGGCTGGGGTCAAACTCCTGGCCCCCAGCCATCCTCCCACCTTGGCCTCCCAAAGTGCTGGGATTCCAGGCATGAACCATTGCACTCAGCCTGGAGCGCTTGTTTCATCTCAGGTCTCTCTGACTTCCCTTCCAGCCACATCTCTTCTGCTTTTCTCTTTTGTTTCACCTCTCGACTCCAGCCAGAGAAAGTTCTGGGCTTTTAAGAACTCATGTGATTAGACTGGGCACACTTGGATAAGCTAGGCTAATCTATTTTAAGGTCTATAACCTTAATTATATGTACAAAGTTCATTTTGCCATGCACGGCTACATGTTCACAGGTTCCTGGGATTAGGATGTGAACATTGTGGGAGATCTTTATTCTGCCTCCCACAACATGAAGTGACTAGAACAAGTGAGCTAGAGAAACAGAAGGTGCAGAATTTAGAGGTGGGCAAGATTCTGGTGGTAAGGGTCAGGGTGTATCCATAGGAGTGAGAGGAGTAGAGGGAGTGTCATTGATGGCTAGAAGGGCAAAGAACTAAGAGGCCTGGGTGTTGGGAGGTCACCCACCTGGATGTTGGAGTCATCAACAATAATTATACAGCAGGGGTGGAGGGAAAGGCACCTGTAATATGAAGCAAGAACTCAAGTTCTCATCAAACGGCTTTAGTCTCACTGACCATCAGAATTACTTGGGAGGTTCATAAACATGCATGTTTTGGAGCCCCACTCCAGCAATCCTGAATCATAATCATAGTCTGAATCATCATGCTTCTGATGATAATCAGATTAGGAGCTACAACTGCAGGCAAGCAGAAGCTGCTGACGCCTTTAGTTGGGAAGTTAGTGATTATAACTATGCTTTGAGATACTGGCCTCCGGGATATCAAGGGTTACATAAGAATGGACAGTTTGAGGAGATCTTTGACTTCCATAGGTATCTTTCCTAATTCTAAAAAATTGTTTTAAATTTTTAATAAAAATTATTTTTTGTAGAAACCAGGTCTTGCTATGTTACCCAGGCTGGTCTTGAACACCTGGGCTCAAGCAATGCTCCTGCCTTGGCCTCCCAAAGTGTTAGGATTACAGGCATGAGCCACCACATCGGCCCATAGGCACTTTTGCATAAAATTAACCTAAGGATGCAGCTTCAGTGTTCACCACCATGCCTGTTGTCCTCTTACATTTCCCTTTTCACAATCCCCCTTTCTCTTTGCAAAAGAAATGTACATCTCTCACCCATCCTGAATCTTACATTGTAAATTGGCCCAGGATATTACAAATTCATCTCTTTAAGCAGGACACCTAGGCTGAGTGCAGTGGCTCACACCTGTAATCCAGCACTTTGGAAGGCCAAGGCGGGTGGGTCACGAGGTTAAGAGATGAAGACCATCTTGGCCAACATGGTGAAACCCCATCTCTACTAACATACAAAAACTTAGCCAGGCATGGTGGCGCATGCCTGTAATCCCAGCTACTTGGGAGGCTGAGGCAGGAGAATCACTTGAACCTGGGAGGCAGAGGTTGCAGTGAGCCAAGATCACACCACTGCACTCCAGCCTGGTGACAGAGCAAGACTTGTCTCAAAACAAACAAACAAACAACAACAACAAAAACCCAGGACACCTATAGGAGGCTTCATGTCTTTCCCTGTCTAACATGTATTTCTGTTAAGTTTGAAGCCTCACAGTAGAAACAGCGTAACTTGGTACATGTTGAGATGTTAGAGCTACTGACCAAAGAATAATAACAGGCTTTATTCCTTTACCTATCTCTAGACTGCTGTGAAAGAATACCTTGCTTCCAAGACAAAATCCTATGAGGGCAAAACAAATAGAAGTTTAGTAGAAAATACCAAGCATGGCAGCACCTGATGTCATCCCAGCACAAACTCAGGGACTTGTTCTCTGACTTGAATAGTTATTCAATTTAGAACCAGAATTCAGAGGAGAGATAGGGAAACACACATTTTATAGAAATTGAAAACTGAAGCCTAATTGGCTATTAATTTGATAATAACACTGGTTTTGTCAATTTGGTTATATGACAGATATTTTCCTAAGTTGAATGAGTTGATTCTGTAGTTCCAAGTTTCTGACAAATTAAAGCCCATAGTAAGTAAGATAAAGCATTTTATTTTTAAATAATTATATTTTGGCTGAGCATGGTGGCTCACACCCGCAATCCTAGTACTTTGGGTAGCCGAGACGAGTGGATTGCTTGAGTCCAGGAGTTCAAGACCAGCCTGGACAACACGGCGAAACCTAGTCTCTAAAACAAACAAATAAAAAATTATATTGGCAAGGCCTACTAAAATTAATATTTTTCTGTTTCCAATTCTCTCTGAGTATATGGGGCTACATAAGGTGAAAGAATAAAGCATATAAGTAATATTAACTTGTTAAGTTTTGGTAAGAATTTTCTTGGAGCCAGGAGCAGTGGCTCATGCCTGTAATTCCAGCACTTTGGGAAGCCAAAGCAGGAGGATTACTTGAGCTGAGGAGTTCAAGGAACAATATGGCAAAAGCCCATCTTTACAAAAAAATACCAAAATTAGCCAGCCATGGTGGAACACAACTGTAGTCCTAGCTTCTCAGGAGGCTGAGGTGGGAGGATCACCTGAGCCAGGGGAAATCGAGGCTGCATCAAGCCGTGATTGCACCACTGCACTGTAGCCTGGATGACAGAGTAAGACCCTATGTCAAATAATAAAATAAAATAACAAAAATAACCCCTGCTTATTTTAAGAACTCATATAACATCAAAATGTAAAAAAGTGAAAAATGAGAACCTTTGTCCCACCCATCTCATTTTCTTAAAGCAATCGCAGTTACAAAATGAGATGATTTCTATAATACCAGACCTCAGATGGGAAAAAACATTGACTAGCTAGAGAGGAGAGGAGTCAAAAGGTGAGGAGGCCTGACTCCTGGGTCACCCTGGTCTAGATCTGGATCTGTGCCTGCCCTGAAGGCCTAACTCAGTGTGCTCAGCTGTGGGTACACTCACACACTGAGGTTAGTAAGGAACGACACTGCCGCACTCTGTGCTTCCAGATGCCCTCTGAGACCCAGGGCCCAGTGAACTTCTGTGCATAGGTTTGCAGGCAGATTCCCCTTCTGGGGCTCTGCTGACTCTGGTTCCCATATATCTCAGTCCTTTCAAGGACTTGCATGTTTGAAAAGCCTGCTGGCTAACCTGGATGAATCTCTAATTGGTCTAACTGTTAGCTCTTCTCCACACTCCTTCCATCCACCAGCATGTCCTACTCCAGGACCTGACTGGCCTCAGAGAGTTCACAGGGAATGAGGAAGGGAAGGGAAGGGAAGGTTGAGCACAGTCTCAGGTGCACAGCTGCCCTACACGTCTCAGCTGCAAAACTGCTTGGGAAGCTTTGGTGCTCTGATCCTGTTTTTAGGCCGTTCTTGACCAAGGCAGGTCCAGAGCCCAACGGCAATAAAAGGACAGTATTCACTGGAGGAGCACCAGCCAATTCACTTCACTCGTCTCACTTCTAAGATATTTGGCTGCTCCTGCAACACATTGGTATCCCCGTGAGAGTGAGACAAATGTCCTGCTCAAAGATTATACCACCTCTTTCATCCACTTGTGTGCTTCATCTTTGTTTTTTGTTTTTTGTTTTTTGAGATGGAGTTTTGCTCTGTTACCCAGGCTAGAGTGCAGTATCACAATATTAACTCACTGCAACCTCCACCTCCTGAGTTCAAGCAATTCTCCTGCCTCAGCCCCACAAGTAGCTGAGATTACAGGTGCCTACCACCATGCCTGGCTAATTTTTGTATTTTAGTGAGATGGGGTTTCAGCATGTTGGCCAGGCTGGTCTCAAACTCCTGACCTCAGGTGATTCGCCCACGTCAGCCTCCCAAAGTACCGAGATTACCAGCATGAGCCACCGCATCTAGCTGGGTGCTTCACCTTTTAAGTTAAGGCTCTGTCTGGACATAGCACTGATACTCCCAGTACCTTCCAGGCTGGAGGTGCAGAGAAGGCATTTGATAAATTATTGAATGAATGAATGAACAAATGACTACATGGTTTCTCTAACTTCCTATTTTTTAAGACTGTCACTGCAGTATGTTTTAAAATATGCTTTCATTCCCTGCCTTGGTCCAGGCCCTTGTAATTTTTTACCTGTGCCCTTCACCTAGTCCAGAAGGAGTCTCAGCAAAACCTTAGGAAGGTAATGAATAAGACAAGGGGGCTAGTGGAGAGAAGAGCATGTAAGCAGAGGAAACTGAGGCAGGAGTGTATCTGGCATGGTTGAGGAACAACAAGGAAAGCTATGTTGCTGGGGCCAAGTGAGTGATGGAGAGAACAACAGGATGTATGGTCATAGGTGGAGGCTCTGGGTCAGATAGGGTAGGTCATATAAGACTTTGTCTTTTACTCTGAGTGAAACGGCAAGCTGTTTGGAGGGTTTTGAGCAGAGGAGGGACGTGATCTTACAGGTTTTAAAGAATCTCTCTGTTGAGAACAGAGTGGTCGGGGATGGGAAAGGCCAATGGCAGAAGCAGAGGAATTGTTAGGAGTAAGCCAGGCAAGAAACAACTAATGGCAGCTCTGATCCGGACAGTAGCAATGAAGGTGGTGAGAAGTGTTTGGATTTGGATATATTTCCAAGGCAGAGCCAACAGAACCTCCTAACCAATTAAATGTGGGAGATGAGAGAAAAAGTAAAGTCACTCTGGGTTTCTGTCTGAGTAATGAAAAAATGGTGCTATCATTAACAGATGGGGGAGGCTATGGGTGGAATCGTTTAGGGAAGTTAAGATCAGATGTTGTTTTGGACGTTTTGAGCTTGAGTTGTCTTTTAGATGTCCAAGGGGTAATGACAAGTGGACAGCTGGATAAATGACTGAGAGAGACGTTTGGGCTGGATCTCATGCCATCTCATGCTTTAAATATATCGTCACTCATGTCCCCAAATCGGCTCTGACTTCTCCTGTAAACTTCAAGTTCTTATATTTGACTGCCTACTTGACTTCTTCACTTAGCTTTCTAACAGGCATCTCAAATTTAATATGTCCAAAACTAAATTCCTAATTCCCTGTCTCCCTACACAAAATACAAACAAATAAACAACAATAAAACTCAGGAAACACACCAGCAGTTCCATTCTTCCTAAACTTTGAAGTTATCTTTGACTCTTCCCTTTTGGACTTCACATTCAAACCATCAACAAATCCTGTTAAAACTGTCCCCAGGCTATCCCTACCACTCACACCACCATGCCCTGCTCCAAAAAAGGGCTTCATCTCTTGCCTGGATTATTGTAACAATCTCCAAACTCTGACAGTCTGTTCTCCATAACTGACAAATTGATTCTTTTAAAATCAGAGCCTCTCAGTCCTCTGCTCAAAACCCTTTAACAGCTCTTCATCTCAGAGTGAAAGCCTATAGGCCTCACAGGGTGTGGGCCCACCACCTCCGACTCACCTTTCCACCCACGACAGCTTTCACTCTTCCTGGCCCACTCCGCTCCTGCCATGTGGACTCTACAAGACGCCAAGCACACTCCTACCTCAGGGCCTTTGCAATCATGTTTCCTTTGCCTAGACAACCGTTTCCCCAGCCAGGCACAGTGGCTCACACCTGTAATCCCAACACTTTGGGAGGCTGAGGCAGGAGGATCCATTGAGCTCACGAGTTGAAGACCAGCCTGGACAACATAATGAGATGCCCATCTCTACAAAAAAAAAAAAAAAAAAAAAATTAGCTAAGTTTAGTGGAGCACACCTATAGTCCCAGCTGCAGGTGTGCTCCATCAAAAGGGCAGGAGGATTGCTGGAGCCTGAGAGGTCAAGGCTGCAATGAGCCATGATAGCAACACTGCACTGTAGCCTAGGAAACAGAGCAAGAGCAAGACCCTGTCTGAGAGAGGGAAAGAGAGAGAGAGAGAGAGAGAGAGAGAGACCTTTTTCCAGATTTGCAAAAAGGTTACTTCTTCATTTCCTTTATGTCTCTGCTCAAATGTCACCTTATTGAAAAGTTCTACTTATCAAGTAAATCTACTTGAACTTAATTTGGCTATAAAATGAAACCAACTATGCCCTTGGAATTTTTCTGGGGTCTAGCGGGAGGGACACTCTGTAAATAGAGAAAGTCAAGTCCTGGCTGTACTTTACAAGAAAAGTACATCTGATCTTCCTTACCTTGCTTCATCTTTCTCTGTTACACTTATCAGTGCCTGACATATATATATGTACACGCACATATGAATTAATCAATCAGTGTTGGAAGGTTGAAAGCACGGCTTCTCTGGAACTTGAGAGTTCATGACACTAGAAACTGGCCAGGGAAAAGAAGAGACCTCAGCATGAGCACAACATTTATGACACAGCAGCACCACTACCTCACATATCCATACACACACACACACACACACACACACACACACACACACTAAACAACCTGGAACCGACGCAGATGTACAACAAAGGAAAATGATAAAGTGTGCTTGTGGGGTAGAAAAGTATACAGTTATCAGATGGGTGCGGTGGCTCACGCCTATAATCCCAGCACTTTGGGAGGCCAAGGCGGGCAGATCACCTGAGGTCAGGAGTTCGAGAACAGCCTGGCCAACACAGTGAAACCCCATCTCTACTAAAAATACAAAAATTAGCTGGGTGTGGTGGTGGGTGCCTGTAGTCTCAGCAACTCCAGGGGCTGAGGCAGGAGAATTGCCTGAACCTGGGAGGCAGAGGTTGCAGTGAGCCAAGATCGCACCACTGCACTCCAGCCTGGGCAATAGGTGAGACTCCGTCACAAGAAAAATAAAAGTATACAGTGATTAAAACACTAATTACAAAGACAGTAAAATGCTTATAGTACGTTATGGAATAGTAGTACAGTCAATTGTAAAACAGACTGGCTCTTAACATGTAATTACATACAGTACTGCTATAATCGCAACATTGCAAAATACATACACATAGGAAAACTGAGATTTAAAACAAAATTAGTTATTGTGTTAGACCTGTTAAGAGGATTATGAGTGGTTTTGTAATCTTCTATTCTTCACACACACATGAAAATGATACTCTTTTTTTCCATAAAAGGAACACATTTTACCGCCCTAGGCACATCGGTTGAGGAAAATCCCAGCCTAATGAAGTCAACACTCAAGTTCCCCAGAGACTCCCATGTGTGGGTGGCAGAAGGGTCTTGGGCCAGGTCTGTGCAGATGGGCTGTCCCAGAGGCTGAAACGACTGGTAAGTGAGGCATAGAACGTTTGCATGACTAACCCAGGGAAAATACCCACCAGAGACTTACTTCTATTTAAGAACAGAGAAATGCAGAAGTAAATCTACTTGAACCTAATATGGCTTTAAAACGAAAACAACTGTGCCCCTTGGAGTTTTGGGGGGCTCTCCCGTGAGGAGAGAAAATCAAGTCCAGGCTCTAGTGACCTTCACTGCAGAACCAAACTCTCCTGCAGGGGTCCAGATTGGGGGCTTCGGGCCCTCAAGGGGGCCTCAGTGCTAGTGCAAAGAGTTCTGAATCCATAAACCGGCTGAGCATTGACTTTAGAGCAGCATTCTTAACCAAACTAAGGTTATGAACCCTGGTTATCATTAAAACAACAAAACTTCTCAGAAAAACTGCACATTTGCCCTAAAATGTGGAACAATCTCAGGAGTTGCATGGGCTCCCTGAATCCTATCCACTCCTAGTTGTCCCTGTACCCCAGATTAAGAACCTCTGATAGACCTGATAAATACAATGTCCCACACATAATGTATACAACGTGTATGCTATTGTTTTTCAAGTCTGTTGATAGAACTGTGACGAATAAATACAAGTTCATTTAAAAGAATACTGAATTTAGAGATTTCTTGTTACGTGTGATCTCCAGAGGACCAGTAAATGCTTGTGCAAGCCAAGGAACACGCAAAAAGATTCCCCTATCCCCGCAACAAAGCCTTCTTCCAAGCACCCGAAAGGTTTCCTATTGGGACAGTTGCCCTGCAGGGCCCAGGCGTTGGAGGGCGCCAGGCTCCGCACCACGAACTCTGAAAATCTGAGGCCCCGCCGGAGCTGGCGCAGGCTTTTCGGGGTTTTCTCGAGGAAATGTTCAGCTGCTGGTTGGTTCACGTGTATTTAAGTTTTATTCTCCAGTTAGGACCGGGTTTTCCAGACGTGAGTTGTCAGTACGTGCCCAGTTACCAGCGTGCGCCCAGGCGCAAAACGCAGCCTTGGGTCGCTCCGGGTGAGCGCCCTGGGTGGATCCCCGGGGCCCCGGCGTGGGTGGCCATCCTGCTTTGCGGGTACCCGCGGAATGCCCTACCCGCGAGCTCCCTCGCCTGGGCGCACCTCGGGCGCCATCCGGGTGCACGACTGAGACCCGAGGAACTGCGCATGCGGCCCCGGCTCGGCGAAGGAATGGGGAGATAGGAGAAGGGCACTCAGCACAGCCCACTCCCCATTACTCGAGCTTCCAGAACTGTCCTTCCCCTAGCCCCTACGCCTCCTTCTATTCCTCCGAGCCCTCTCCCCAGATGCTCCTAACCTGATTGAGACTTTGGCACATCAACCCAGTTCTAGGAGCTCGGGCTGGCTCAGTACGATTCATCAAACCCTTCACACTATCTAACACACAGTAGATTCGTGCACGTCTGTTAAATACAGAGGAGTCTAATTTTTGTGTTTGAACCACGTCTGCTTCAACAACGCCTTGGCCCTTGTTAGAAAGGGTATGGTGACTGGTATACGGCGAGGGAAGGGGGTCAAGGAGGGAAAGTGAAGGGAAACAGGCGGGCCCAGGGAGCAGCTTCCGAGGGAACTGGAAAATCAGCGCCCAGAACTCATCAGGACACAATTTACTCAGGGCCACGGCATTCAGCACTGATGGCCAGAACCGCGGGCCTTGAAGCAGCACTACGAGGGCAGCGTGGTGGGACAGCTGCCCTGGGATCGGGGAGGTGCAAAGGCCTGAAAGGAGGACCCAAGAGGGGACGGTCGCCACCTGACGACAGGGTAAAGGTCCGTCTCTACTGGTTACTAGAAAAGCTCGAGGCCCCAGGAAACCGGCACAGGAGACCTGTCAAAGGGGCCCTGAATCCTCCCGCAGGGACAGAGCTACACGTCCACCTGGGCTCCGAGGGCAGACCCAGGTTGGGGGGACACCGGCTGCCTGCAGGGGGCGAGATGTTCCTTTGGTGTTGCCGGGCTGTGACTAAGAGCAGAAACGAAAATACAAGCTGAGATCAACGGAAAGGAATGAGACTGAGCAAACATGTCTATTAATCCTTATGGGACACATAGTAAAATAACATTCCCAAACACGGCAGTAAGAAAGGATGAACTATGAAGAGAATGCGCAGATAAATGAATGAAACTTCGGAGGACAAAAATGTAAGTTTCACATAGTATATAAAAATCAACACCAAGTGGATTAAAGTGCTAAATATTTTAAAGAACAGCCATAGAAACTATATATTTGTGCTCGCTTCGGCAGCACATATACTAAAATTGGAACGATACAGAGAAGATTAGCATGGCCCCTGCGCAAGGATGACACGCAAATTCGTGAAGCGTTCCATATTTTTGGACACAGGGAGGGGAGCACTATACACTGGGGTACGTTGGGGGGAAATAGGGGAGGGACAGTGGGGGGATTATAGGTGCCTGCCACCATGCCCAGCTAATTTTTGTATTTTTAGTAAAGACAGGATTTCGTCATGTTGACAAGGCTAGTCTCAAACTCCTGACCTCAAGTGATCCGCCTGCCTCAGTCTCCCAGAGTATTGGCATTACAAGTGTGAGCCACGGCGCCCAGCCAGTTTTGGGGTTTTAAATACCATCACTTTTCTAGTGAGCCTCAAATAAATCCCTAACCTGAACCTCAGCCTGAACTCCAGACTCAGATAGCCACCTGTCTACTTGACCTCTCCACTTAGATGTCTGATAAGCAATGCAAATTTAAATGTCCAGGCAGGTGCCATGGTTCACACCTGTAATCTCAGCACTGTGGGAGGCAGAAGCAAGCAGATCACTTGAGCTTAGGAGTTCAAGACCAGTCTGGGCAACATAGCGAGACCCTATCTCTAAAAAAATTTTTTTAAATTAGCCAAGCATGTTGGGACATACCTGTAAGTCCCAGCTACACAGGGGAATAAGGCAGAAGGATCACTTCAGTCAGGGAGGTCGAGGCTGCAGAGAGCCATGATTATACCTCTGCATGCCAGCCTGGCAACAGAGCAAGACCCTGTCTCAAAAAAAAATAATTAAATACCCAAATCTGACCACTTATTCTCCATCCGCCCTCCCCAACACACACAAAAAATGTAGTATTTCTAACAACTAATAGCAAGTCAATTCTTTTTTTTTTTTTTTGAGACAGTCTCACTCTGTCACCCAGGCTGGAGTGCAGGTTGCCATCTTGGCTCACTGCAATCTCCGCCTCCCAGGTTCAAGCAATTCTCATGCCTCAGCCTCCTGAGTAGCTGGGATTACAGGCATGTGCCACCACACCCAGCTAATTTTTGTATTTTTAGTAGAGATGGTGTTTCACCATGTTCCCCATGCTGATTTTGAACTCCTGGTCTCAAGTGATCCACCTAACTCAGCCTTCCAAAGTGTTGGGATTACAGGTGTGAGCCACCGCACTCAGCCAACTAGTAGCAAGTCAGTTCTTTCATTTGTTCAGATAAAAACTTGGGGTCATCCTTGACTCGTCTTTCTTTTAAAAGGTAAGTCAGGTCTTGACAGTACTTTGCTTAAAACCATCCCATGTTCCCCCATTGATTAGATGTAAAAACTGACATGCTCACTATGCCCTAAAGGCTCCATGTGACCAGTTCCATCACCTCTGTGACCTCCTACTCTCCCCTTCCATCACCCCTCTGGGTCAAATTGGCCTCCTTGCCGTTCCTGAGACACACCAGACACATGCCCACCTCAAGGCCTTTGGACTTGTTCCCTCTACTGAGAGTGATCTTCCCCTCCATACTCATCCATAGTCCATGTCTCAGTTTGTTGAGTTCTTTACACAAAAGCCAAAGCAACTTTCTCAGTGAGGCCTTCCCTCCCTATACTACCTATGTAAAACACACAAAAAACTCCCAGATTTGAATTTTCCACTTTAGCATTTTATTGCTTTTTCAAGACAGGTTCTCGCTTTGTCACCCAGGCTGGAGTACCATGGCGTGATTATAGCTCACTGCAGCCTTGAACTCCTGGGCTCAAGCACCCTCCTGCCCCACCCTCTCAGGGCCACAGGCATGTGCCACCATGCCTGGCTAATTTTTTATTTTTATTATTTATAGAGACAGGGCTCTCACTATATTCCCAAAGCTGGTCTCAAACTCTGAGCCCTGAGCAATCCTATGCCTCAGTCTCCTAAAGTACTAGAGTTACAGGAGTGAGCCACCATGTCTGGCCCATTTTATCACTGTTTAAAGTTATATATGTTTTACTTATTTTGTTTACTGTCTGTATCTCCCTATTAGAATATAATCCTATAAGCCCCAAGGGCAGGGATTATTGTCTATTTTATTCACTGATTTATCCCCAGTGCCCAGAATGGTGCCTGCCACCTGGTAGACATTTGATAAATATTCAATGAATGAGTAAGAGTGGGAAGGAAAAGCAGATAATAACTATGTGGTTCACCTGAGGTCAGGAGTTCAAGACCAGCCTGCCCAACATGGTGAAACCCTGTCTCTACCAAAAATACAAAAATTAGCTGTTCACAACAGTGAACATTCTTACTAGCAGAAAACTAATTTAGGGAGATAACTAAGAAAGTCAGGTGTGGTCATACAAAAGATTCTACAAAATAGAACTAAATGTCTGGATCACCAAGATAGGAGCTGGGGGCCAAATAGTCTCTGACAGAGAAAACTGACTCCCTCCCTGACTCACAGTTTACATCCAGCTCCATCTTCAGAATCACAGTCCCCTGAAGTCTGAGAACTCCAGAGCCTACACATGCCCAGCCCCCATACATATCTTGGCCCTGGAAGGTGGGTAAGGAGCTAATGGGACAAAGGATGTCTAAGGTATGTTCCTCTCAGCTGGGATGCTCTCAGGTAAGGCAAGGTAACAGAAAACCCAGTTCAAACTGGTGTCAATAATAAAGAACATTTGGAAGGCTGTGGTGGAAGGATCACTTGAGCCTAGGAGTTCAAGATCAGCCTGAGAAACCAAGCAAGACCCTGTATCTACAAAAAATAAAAATAAAATATTAGCTGGCATGGTGGCATGATCCCAGCTACTTGGGAGGCTGAGATGGGAGCATTGCCTTAGCCCAGGAGTTTGAGGCTGCAGTGAGCTATGATCAGACCACTGCACTCCAGCCTGGGCAACAGAGTAAGCTCCCTATCTCAAAAACAATAAATAAAAATAAAGAACATATATTTTTCCAGAAAAAAAGTCCAGAAACAATGAGGACTTGAGGAATGCTTTGATCCAGAGGGTCTCAACATTTTCAGGGGCTTTGTTTCTCTGCACTGGCCCAGCTCTTCCCTCTGTGTGTGTTGGCTTTATCCTTGGGTTGTGTAATGGTTAATTTTCTGTGTCAACTTCACTGGGTTAAGGGATGCCCAGATAGTTGGTAAAACATTATTTCTGGGTGTGTATGTGAGGGTGTTTCTGGAAGAAATCATTTAAATCAGTAGACTGGGTAAAGAAGATTGCCCCCACCAATGTTGGATAGGCATTATCCAGTCCATTATGAACCTGAATAGAACAAAAAGATGGAGGAAGGGCAAATTTGCTCTCTCTCTCTTTGAGCTGAGACATTCATTTTCTCCTGCCTTTAGAGGAGGAGGTCCTGGTTCTCAGACCTTAAGACTTAGACTGAATTGTACCACCAGCATTCCTGGGCCTTCAGCTTACAGACAGCATATCATGGGACTTCTTGGCTTCCATAATAAAGTGAGCCAATTCTCATTAAAAAATCCCTCATAAGTATATATCCTATTAGCTCTGTTTCTCTGAAGAATACTAATATAGACTTTTTTTTTTTTAAGATAGGATTTCACCATGTTGGTCAGGCTGGTCTTGAACTCCCGACCTCAGGTGATCCACCCACCTTGGCCTCCAAAGTGCTTGGATTACAGGGATGAGCCACCACACCCGGCCTAATACAGACTTTTTGTGATTTGAATGTGTCCTCCAAAGTCCATGTGTTGGAAACTTAATCTCTAGTGCAATAGTGTTGAGAAGTGGGACTTTTAACAGGTAATCAGGTCATGAAGTATCCACCCTCATGAATGGATTAATGCTGTTACCATGGCCATGGGTTAGTTATCTCAGGAGTGGGATCCAGATAAAAGGATGAGTTTGCTCCCGTGTCACTCTCACTTTCTCATGTACAAACATGCTTTCTCACTCATGTGATGCCTTCCATCATGGGATGATGCAGCAATAAGGTCCTTGCCAGATGATGGACCTTGATATTGGACTTCTCAGCCTCCAGAATTGTAAGCCAAATCAATTTCTGTTTATTATCAACTACCCAGTGCCATAGTTTGGATATTTAACCCTTTAAACTTCATGTTGAAATCTGATCCCCAATGTTGGAGGTGGGACCTAATGGGTGGTGTTTGGGTCATGGGAGCAAATCCCTCATGAATGACTTGGTGCAGTCCTTGTGCTGTCCTCATGGTAATGAATGAGTTCTTGCTCTATTAGTTTCCATGAGAGTTCCCCTGAGAGCTGGTTGTTAAAAAGAGCCTGACACCTTCCTTCTCTTCTTGCCTTCTTTCTCGCCATGTGACATCTACACAGTGGCTTCCCTTCACCTTCTGGCATGAGTGGAAGCAGCTTGAGACCCTCACTGGATGCAGATGCTGGTGTCATGCTTCTTGTACAGCTTTCAGAATCACGAGCCAAATAAACCTCTTCTCTTTTATAAATTGCCCAGCCTCAGGTATTGCTTTACAGCAACACAAATAGACTAAGACACCTAGTCTGACGGTATTCTGTTACAGGAGCATAGAACAGATTCAGACAATGCTGTTTCTCCTTATAGCAGCAGAAATGGCTGCAGTTTTTAAAGATTTTACATCTTTGCTCTAGACTTAGAGACTCACCCTAAAGCAACTCTTGTAACCACAGAAAAGTCCACACACAGAGGAGGGTAGAGCTGGCTTGGGCCATTCCCTGACCCAAAGACTGGGCCTGGGGATGGGATTCTTTTAACTGATTTAGGACACACCACTGAGGCTGGAAGTGAAACCAATCTTACTTAAAGAACTCCTCCATAGAGAACAGTGTGTGAACGGATGGGAGACCAATTACAGAATCCATGACAAAGACATATCCACCCAGAGGGTGCAGGAGACCATTGTCTACTTATATTCTGACTTGGACCTAGTTATCCCTCTCCTCACCAGGACCAGGCCCTGCAGAGGCTCACCAAATTTCTGTTGGGAATCTGGTGCATACCGGGCTGCAGGCATCACCTAGGGCCTCGGTCTGCACAGCGTGGAAGCCACATCAATCCCGATCTCTTTAGGTGCCTCTTCAATCAGCCCCATGATGCCCCCAACTCTTCCTGTCATCCTAGACTGACTCCCAAAATGCAGGTGAATCCAGATAGGGGGCCTCTCCTGTGCTCTTGGGAGTTCAAGCGATTCTTCTGCCTCAGCCTCCTGAGGAGCTGGGATTATGGGTGCATGTCACCACACCTGGCTAATTTTTGTATTTTTACTAGAGACGGGGTTTTACCTTGTTGGCCAGGGTGGTCTTGAACTCCTGACCTCAAGTGATCCACCCACCTCAGCCTCCCAAAGTGCTGGGATTACAGGCATGAGCCACCATGCATCCTGAGCTTGGATCACCTGGAACCTTGGTTCATTTATAGAAGGGAGCTCCCTCCACCTTCTACTTTAACTGAAACCTGGCTGAGGACATAGCATGAGGCCTTATTAACGTCACTCCCATAGCCCACCTACCATGTGACAAGGAGGAAGGTGGTCAGCATCCCCCGCCCTCACTGCCTCTTTCAGATCACCACTGTTCTTTCGACTCCCTTCCTCAGCACAACCATCTACTCACTTCCCCTACATTCACTGAGGACTTTGGCCCTTGACTCACAGGCTTCCCAGGAGAAATACTGCCATCATCCTGGGTGATTTAGTAACCCTATGGATAACACCTTCTATATCTTAATCTTAAAGTCTCTGGCCCCCTTGTCTCCAATGACCTTAGCCCTTCTTCCTGCTCAGGCCACTCATCCCCTTGGTCACACTGAGGCCTGTCATCACCTAAAAGCAATACTCTGACAAAATCTGATTATCCAAACATAAGTGCCTGTTCTTGCAGCTCCCCCTTCCTTATCTCATTACATCTATGTCCCCTTAAGCTTCCATCTGCTTGTCATCACGTAGTGCTGTGCAGTGCAGGGAAAGCTCCATTCCCCTGTGGACTGGCGCCAGGGTCCTCAACCCCCCGACATCTGGATTCTCTCTCTACTATACCACTGAAGCCACTAATGTCACCAGGAACTTCCTTGTTGTTAAACCAGAGGGACCCCTTATCTTCTTCGTCCTCTCAGTCCTTATCTTTTTAGGCCTCTTCTCTATGTTGACCAATTCTTCATTCTTGAAATCCTTTTCTCCTGCAGCCACTAAATTGCCGGTTATCCCTCATTTTCTTCCATCTCCTTGAATGCATTTTCTCCTTTCTTCTTCACTAATTCCTTTTCTTTCCATC
This sequence comes from Cheracebus regulus, assembly GCA_963574635.1. Classification (NCBI taxonomy): domain Eukaryota; kingdom Metazoa; phylum Chordata; class Mammalia; order Primates; family Pitheciidae; genus Cheracebus; species Cheracebus regulus. The sequence continues at coordinate 617 of CAUYQU010020409.1, read as the reverse complement.
GGCCTCATAAATGTTTCTGTTCCCAGAGCTCTGTCTTGGTTTACTTCTGCTTTCAAATTCTTCTTGGATTATCTCACTCATACCCAAGGTTTCAACAACTACCCAAATGATGTCCAAACCTAAATTCTGGGTCTTGACTGCTCATTGGGTATTGCCACCAGCCTGCCCTGCAGGAGCCTTAGCTTCAGCATGTCCCAAATTGAACTTTCTATTCTCTACCTTAAATTCTGTGGGACATGGCAGAATATGTATATTAAGAAGAACAGACCGGCCACGGTGGCTCATGCCTGTAATCCCAGCACTTTGGGAGGCTGAGGTGGGTGGATCACTTGAGGTCAGGAGTTCAAGACCAGCCTGGCCAACAAGGTAAAACCCTGTCTCTAGTAAAAATACAAAAATTAGCCAGGTGTGGTGACATGCACCCATAATCCCAGCTGCTCGGGAGGCTGAGGCAGAAGAATCGCTTGAACCCAGTAGGCAGAGGTTGCAGTAAGCTGAGATTGGGCCACTGCAGCACTCCGGCCTCACTGACAGAGCAAAACTCGATCTCAAAAAAAAAAAAAAAAAAAAAAAAAAAAAAAAAAAAAGCAAACATTGAACAGCCCACCACACAGAAA